>OVAN01007915.1:0-18954 GCA_900406275.1 Anastatica hierochuntica | reverse complement strand
TTTGTATTCATTCACGTTAACTTGTCTTACGAATCATGTTACTTGTTCACCATTAATCCATATCGCTTCGCATTATATTTCGTATTTCGTATTTCGTTATCTAACTTACTCACGATTTCTGTCTTATTGTTTTCGCAGTTTACTTTCGTATTTCTTATTCAATAATTCGCTAATTCGCTATCTCGATCTGTTGATCTTTGGCTAACAGAGTCCGTGAACCACATAACATTGACAGTGAGAATTTCGGTTCCCACAGAACTCATCACGATCACTCAAAAACCAGAAGATTGGCGAGCTTTCTGTATACTCATTCAAGATTTCCGAAGATTACAAGAACACTTCCCAGATTTCACTTTATCTGGTATTCCGCGCACGAAGAATTTGCAGGCAGATTGTTTAGCTCGAAGCGCTCGAGTTTTATCTCATGATTTTATATTTATAGACACTAAGCCTCCTAGTTGGATTACCAAACATGGAGTGGTGTTCTAATTAATGTGTGGTTGCAACAACAAAAAACCGACAAAAAACTAATTCTTTTTCGGAGCCAAGATTCAACAAGTTTAAAGAGAAACCACCGGAGCCATAAACATGAGACACACATACTCCAAAGATATAAAATTAAAGAAAAAAATGAATCTAGAAGATGATCAGAACAAGATCAAAATAGATAAAACCATTGAGAGGTTCAAGTAGAACTGATTGGAGGAGAAATGAAGTTAAGCATCACCACTCGATTATTAGGGTTGAAGCACGAAATGAATTCATTATATTGCTCTCAATTGAAACCACGAGAAACACCAATGATAAACAACCCAAGTCGAAGAAGCAAGAATCAAATTTAGCATTTTGCAACCTTTGACAAGAAATTATGCACACTTCCCTACTGAAGAACCGAAAACCCTTACAAGCATAGGCAGGAGACATCTCGCAAATCCTAACTAATAGGAAGAACACACCTCTCGCACAATCCACTAAACCACCTAAATAGCAAGCACAAAAAGCCCATCCATCAAGAATACATGACACCTTTCACCAACCTAAACTAAAACCGGGTAAAAGGACTTCCAGGCCGAAACCTTAAAGATGGTCATAAAGGATCTAAGGCTATATCAGATTCATCTTCCGGATAACATAAGAAATACTACAAGTAGATGCAGATCAACGCTAATTACATCAAAGAGAACAAGGGCTAGGGCAATAGAGCACACACAGAAGATAACTCGAGCCAAGCCAAGAGCACAAGTACAAACAAAGCATAAGAAGAGAGAAGTAGCAAGATTCAACGTCATAAGAAGGTGAGAGTTGCAGCAACAAAACGAGCACCCACGACCAATCCCTAAGCACCAAATCCACATCTGAAATCGCAGGAAGCCCAAATCTCTATACTGAGTTGCGCTTGACCAGCAACTAAGTCGACAAATTAATACGATTCTGACAACAACGATCACCATCAGCGCTCAAACCCTTGCCGTCAAACCCTCTCTGTCGCGATGAACTAGAAAACAAAAACACTACTTATACACAAGGACGCTAAAGCTACCAGCTCCTTTCACGGTGCCGTGGAGGTCGCGGAGAGGAGTAACTCACGAACTCTACTTCTTTTTATCAATTTAAGTCATCAGTTACAGATGAATAATTCATATGTATATAAATAAATAAATAATATATATTACGATACTTACATGATTTTGGGGTGTACAAACATGCTATAAGTAGTGTTCTAAAATATGATTAGTCGGATGGTGATTATAATGCGGACTGTTACTATAGCGTCTGTAGCCGTTTACGTGGAGTATATACGGTGAATATTTCGTAAAAATATATAATTGACACGTGAACTATATTAATATACAACTCCGCTAAATAAAATATATATTTATGCTTAATAATATTTTTTTTATAACATGCCTTTATTGATTAGTTGTAGTCCTTGAAAAGAGTTCGAGTTATACATAGAGGTGGGTGATAGAAATGTTCAAAGGAAACATCATCTGGAAATGTCATTTTTGCTAGGGTATCAGCCACATTGTTGGCTTCTCTATGCTCCCAACTTGCATAAATTTCAGGAATCAAAGACATCCAATATTTGACTTCACGAATCAAATTGTTGTGGGAGAAGCACGCATCTTTTCCTTGTATTAGTTGGACAACCTTCATGTTATCTCCTTCCAGAATGACTTTCGTAATTCCTTTTATCCATAGATGTTGAATCGCCATTAGTATGGCCTGTAATTCTGCTTCCATTGCGTCAGTACACATCTTACCAATAGCATGAGCTGAGAATATATATCTTCCTTGATCGTCTCTCACAAGCCATCCAGCCTTAGACGGCACATATTTCCTAAAGCTCGCATCGATATTACATTATACAAAACCCGTATTAGGTTTCCTCCAATGTGAAGTTTGAATGCAAGGCCTAGAATGTGTTGGTGTGTCATGTGTTCGCTTATTTGTGATCCACTCTCCAGAATCTCTTAGTACCTGAGTGACATCATTATACCAATGGTCCCGTTGTTTTTGAAAAATTAGTAGATTCCGACTTTTCCAGATTCTCCACAAGGTCCATACAGGGATCGACCTCATTAATGGGGTTAGCGCTTCATTTTTATGGATTTCCACAACTTTCTGAAATTTGTCTTCAAAAGTAGCATTCATATCTAGAATGGTACGATCATTTACCTGGGCTCCTTTCCATATAGCTTGTGAATATTGGCAAGAAAAGAGTAGGTGGTTAATCGATTCTTCTTCCTGGTAACACCTTTTGCATATCGAATCCCTGGTGATATGTCGATATCTCAGGGTTTCACCCACAGGAAGAACGTTTGATAATATTTTAATGATTTTATTTACATCACAAAATTTAGTGAAAAGTACAGAATGTATATAGCAAATTATTAAATTTATTAAATATAAGACATTAATAACGTTATATTTACAGTTTGTATTTTAGAAAAAATATAAAATGATAAAAATAATGAGAAGAAAATGACTAAAAATGGGGAATAAGAATAATTTTTTTCATGAAATAATAATTAAACATAACTTAAATAACGTAAAAATTAAAAAATTTAGTCCAAAAGTTATTTTTTAGGTAAACCATATAAAATTATATATATAGCCGTACATATGGTGATATAGTTTAAAACACATTTGTAACTGAATAGCTTAAAATTGGTACACTGTTTCACTATATAGTGTATCTATCTTATTAAAAGGGAAGACATAGACATTTTCATGTGTAATTTTTTAAAGTGAACATATTTTAGAAATTTTATTAAATATATATAATAAATTAAAATAACTCTAGTTACTCATTTACATATTCCAACAAACATATTAGAATATTCTAATACTCTTTTCACTTAATCACTATCAAAATTGTACGTCAACGCAATTTAAAATCATCAATTTTCAGCAAATTTAAATATAGTTTGTTTTCAAATTTAAAATAAATCCATAAATTTCAAAATAAATATATTACAATATAATTATTTTCTAAACAAAATTTGTTACAAAAATTCAAAAAAAATTATAAAGTGATAAAATTTAGAAAAATATATAGAAATTTATAAATAATTTATATAAACTATACAAATTTAAGTTTAGTCATCTAATAATTTTTTTAATACTCTAATGGGTTTTGTTTCACGATATTTCGGGTATTGGATATTATCAGAACTGAACCCATACGAGTATCCGAGGAAATCTGAAAGTTCGAAAATCTCAAATCTAAATCGAACCCAGAATTCGATATAACTGAAAATTCTAAAAATTTTGAATCTGAACCCGAATCGAAATTCGAAATAACAAAAAATTATAAATCCGATACTAGAAAAATCAAAACATGATTAATAATATCTAAAATTATTAAAAAAAAATTCGTGCGGTTGCGCGGATCAAAACTCTAGTATACGTTATATGTACGGTCGGTCGTATAGACCAAATTTTAGAGCAAACTGGAATTTTATGTGAAACAAAAATATATTTCTTTAAAAATGGTAAATAAATAGAATATAGTATGTAAGATGAATCTGTTGTTGATAGAATCTCATAGGAAACATAGTGATGATATCTGATTGAATATGAGTTTGATAGGAGGTACAAAATTGACATAGGCTCATGTAGAAGAGAAGAAGAAGAGTGGTAAGGAGGCGAAGGGAGGCCTGAACGATATTGTGTCGACCAAGAATACAAATAAGAAGAAAGTGATGGTGGATCTTTTGAAATCATATGCTAGACCGTGAGGATTTTAAGTTGGAACTGTCAAGGTCAAGAAAACTGTTAAGGTCTAGGAAACTGTCAAGATCTAGGAGCGATTTGACAGCTGATGCTTTCCGAGAATTATGAAATATGTTTTGATCGATTTGTTGTTCTTGTCGGAAACAAAAAATATGAGTTTTACTTTAAAAAATTTCAGTCACATTTTGGTTATAATAATTTGTACATTGTAGACCGTCGACGGTCAAGTAGCGGATCCACTATTTATTTAAATAATGAAATAAATTTGGATGTTCTTTATTCTGGTAATTGTATTATCGATGTTCATGTTACTATAACATCCCCGACCCACTAAGCCCATTAACGGGAATCTCGGAAACCGTAGACACGAATCTCGAGATTCCGCTCTATAAAAGGACGAGCCAGGGTTCTCGGGAAACGTGTCACAAATCCCAAACTGGAGCTCTGCAGAATTTCTGCGAAACCTAAAACCCTAGCCGAGTCTCTCTCTCTTCCCCGCGACCCAAGCTGCCGCCTCTCGTCACTTATCAGTCGTCGCCGAGTCTCCGTGAGCCGCCGCCGTCGCTCTAGCCCTCGAGATCAGTGCCGTCAACTCAGATCTCAGATTTCGTGCGCTGCCGACCGTTTTCCTCCTCGATTTGAGAGCTCGAGCCCCGCCGTTGATCCCCGAGGCATCTCCAACATCAGCAGCCATCGATCTCCTCCTTCTGACGCCGCTCGAGCCTCACGTGACGATTCCCGAGCCCGATCCTGCCACAACCGGTGTTCCCGAGCCGAATTCGACTCGACATCTTCTTCCAGAGTGCTCTCCGTTGCCGATCGCACCACCGCCGCGCTACTCCTCCCGAACCTTGACCTTAAGTCGTCGGTTCCGTGGGTCCGAAGCTCTCCCGAGGCGTTTCCGGTGCCAATAGCTTTTTTTTGAGAGGTAGATCCTCGTTTACGGATTCGTTTCCCGCATTCTCGAATTTTCTGTAGTTTCATTTCCATTTTTTCGCGTCTTGTAGGTTTTCGTGTATCGGGTTTCGTACTTTCCATTTATGGAAACTTTCTATTTTTGTCAAATTCCCAAATTAGAAAGTTTTATTTTTAGAAATTTTCCTTTTTAGAAAAGTTTCTATTTTAGAAGGTTTTCTAATTTAGTAATTTCTTTTTTTGAAACTTTCCATTTATGGCAGATTTCTATAAAAGTAAAGTTTCCTTTTTAGGTATGTCCCAGTTTAAGAACTGACCTGGGTTTCTTTCTGGTTCAGGTCAAGAAGAGTAGTAGTCGGTACAGAAGTTCATCCGCATCCGAGTTCATCTGCATCATCAGGCTCAGTGAGGAGCTAAGCCCATAACTAGTCCCCCGTAGAACTGGTTTATGATGTTTTCTCTGTTAGTATAGGTTTAACGCGTCTTGTTTGATAGTCATATTTTAGTGTCGAGCCAGTCATGAATGTTGAATGAGCATGTGTAGGTCTAGGATAAATGCCTTACTGTTTAGGATGTTTTGTATGAGATTGATGATGGTGAGAAGGAGATTTGTTTTCGCCTTTAGAGAAGGAAAGAAATCCCTGGGGCCCTACATACCGATTAAGTGGAAGTGAAGGAAGCCCGGTTCTTGTAGTGGTGCACCAGGTTATGGAGATATGAGCCAAAGGGTTTGTTTAGTGCATCTTTGAATGTCATGTTTGCTTACGGTACAATAGGTGCATGTTTGGTGTTAAATGTATGTTGGCTTAGAAAGTGTTATAAGTTTTTTTCTGCAGTTTTGCGTGTTTAGCAACTCATCCCCTCGCTGAGTGATTCTCCTGTCACTCACCTCTCTCTCTCTCTTGTCCCTTCCCTTTTGTTTTTGCTGGTGAGTATGACGAGTAGCCGAAAAGATGATGGTGGGACCGATGTTCGTTTTCGTTGGGTGCCGGGTTATTTAAAATAAGATTTCAGTTGCATTTTAGACTTGGTTTAGTTAACCGGAATTATTGAACTATTGGATTGATTGATGGATTTTGTTGTTGAATTCGCTGGTTTAATTTAATTATCGTTAATCAGTTTTTAGGACTGAGTTCCTGTTCGGTTGTGAGGATTGAATCCCGTTGGTTTTGAGGACTAAGTCTCGTTCGATTTTGAGGATTAAATTCCCGTAGATGCTTTGAGCTGGAGGTGGAGTGAGTAGTAGATGTGCGAATAGCACGCCCGGGGACCTTGACGAGAGAAAACCGGGTGCTGGTGGTTTGGGAAGTTAACACACGCAGGGACCCTGACTAGGGAGAACCAGGTGTTACAAAGTGGTATCAAAGCCAGATTTTCCAAACCGGTTCTAACCTGGGAATCATAGAGTAGGATTCGGTTTTCTATTCGCTTTTCAATTGTTTTCAAAATGTTTTCGGGAAAGGGGAATTGCGAGAGGAAAAAGGGAACACCAGTCTAGACAGAGTTAACCATATTCGTCATAGCTAAGTCTTCTTCCTTCTTTAGTCTGGAGTGAGTCTATTCAAGGTTTTTCTTTTTTATATGGCTAACACCAGAAGACAGAATGGCAACCATCCTCGAGTTGTCCCTGCTGTTGCTGCCGTTGCAGAAGTTGTTGTTGCCGTTGATAATGTAATTGTTGTTGAGAATGTTATTGCTGCCGAGAACGTCGCTGACGTCCAACCTGAAGTCTCACAGGGAAGCGTCGGAGAAAGTGGGACTGGGAACATAAACATTGTCAGCGAGTCTTGAGCGTCCCAAAGAACTTCTAGATGTGCTACCCGAAGAGCTGCTCAGGATTCCATAGCCGAAGCTGCTAGGCTAGCTGTTGCCAATGCCGTCTGGAAGAAGAGTTGGCAAGGTAGCGAGCCAATCAAGGACAAGTTCAGAGCCAAAGGATTGTTGCTGGAGAGGTACCCTGTCGAGCTGCAAATCATCTACCTCCGCCGCCGCCGCCGTCGGCCAAAGTGCTGCAGGTTGTCCTGCCTTCTCGGCCAAACTACTACCACGATGGACCGTCTTACTGAGATCTGATCAGACAGCTAAGAGAGATGGGGACAGAAATGTTTGAAGAAATCTAATTCTATCATCTTTGATGACTGGAAGAGAAAGTTGGAGCAAAATCTCGACGATCTCTGTTGTTTGAAAGAGTACCGCCGAGCGCTGGCAGTGCAGTATATGAAGGGAGAAGCCCTAGTCTGGTGGGAAGGCATGGTAGCCAAGACCCGTGGGGAGTATGAGCTGTCATGGGAAGATTTTTGAACTTAGTTCACCGGGAAGTATTTTCCCCGTGAGGCAATGAACAACATGGAGCATCAATTTCTGACTATCTAGTAAGGCAAGCCAATTGTTCATCAGTATGAAGAAGATTTCATTCGCCTCCGCTATTTTGTTGGTCGTTATCTAGAAGACCAGGAGCTGATCAGAAGATTCATGAATGGTCTGAAAATCGAGCTCAAGAACTGCTGCAAGTTAGTGAACTACGAATTTCTGGATGAGTTGGTGGAGAAGGGAACTGAGAGGCAGAGAGGAGGAGTAAACCCACCCAGAGCAAATCCGCCCAAACCAAACCCACCAGTGGGTAACCCGCCAGATGTCTTTCTGCCAAGAGTCAATCCATTTGAGTCTATGAGGTGTTTCCGCTATGGAAGAGAAGTTCATATTGTGAGACAATGTCCTGAACTAGTGGATCTGCTTCCGCTACAGCCACAACCGCTTGTCAGCAAGCTCTAACTCCTCGAGTTTTTGCCGCAGAAGTAGTGAAAGAAGAGGAACAGGAAGCCGCAGTCAATGTAGCAGAAGGCTACGAGGGAGTCGAACCCATTGTCGGTATGTTGTTAATCTCTCTTTTGTCAATTAGTAGAAGTTCTGTGATACTGCGGATCGAGCAAGTCAAAATAGAAAGTTAAGTTCATATAATGACTAGGATCACCCTCCTGTAGGAACGATAATGGTGGGAGGAGATGTCGTCTATACCATGTTTGATTCCGAAGCTATGAACAACTTTGTGAAACCGTTGATGGTCAAAAGGTTAGACTTCCAAGGTAAGTTTGTCTCGAAGAACCAAAGGGTCGAAACGGTGGGCATGGAGAAGATGGGAGCCACCAGAGTTCATGTTAGGGTCCCAATAATCATCGGAGGAAAGGAGTTTGCCAGCAACCTAACAGAGATTGAGATTGGCCGATATGACGTGATCCTAGGAATGGATTGGCTAGACCGCCATGGGGTAGGTCTGGACTGCCGCGAGGCAAAAGTGAAGATTCGCGGAGACAAAGGGGAGACCATCTTCCAAGGAGTCAAGACAAATTTTGGAGTCGCAATTATTTCCTTGTTGCACGTAGAAGAGCTCATAAGGAAAGGGAACGAGGCCTTCATAGCAAAAACCTCTATCACCGAGTAAGGTGACTCGGTTGAGATCAAGGATATCCTGGTAGTCCCTCTCTATGAGGACGTATCCGAGCCGTTGAAGGGACTGCCGTCAAAAAGAGGAGATGCTTACACCATCGAGATTGAACTAGGGACGACCCCTATGTCTCGAGCACCATACTGTTTGGCACCTGCTAAGATGGCTGAGCTGAAGAAGCAGTTGGAAGAACTGATCCAGAAGGGATTTATCTGCCCTAGCAATTCGCCGTGGGGAGCACCAGTTATGTTTGTGAAGAAGAAAGATGGCATTTTCCGGTTATGCATTGACTACAGAGGTTTGAACAAGGTCATCGTCACGAACAAGTACCCGCTGCCAAGAATAGATGAGCTATTTGACCAGCTACAGGAGCTTCTTGGTTCTCCAAGATCAGTCTAGCGTCCGGATACTACGAGATCCAAATCGTAGAGCAAGATGTGTGAAAGACGACCTTTCGTACCCGGTATGAGCACTATGAGTTTGTAGTTATGCGGTTTGGACTGACGAATGCACCGGCCGCCTTTATGAAGTTTATGAACGACGTTTTCTAGAAAGAACTTGGACGCTAAGAGAGCAGAAGTTGTATGCCAAGCTCAGCAAGTGTAACATTTGGCAAAAGTAAATATGATTCTTAGGGTATATTGTCTCAGGATCTGGAGTTGCAGTGGATCTCGAAAAGATCGCAACTATCACCAGATGGCCGACGCCTACCAGTGCCACCGAGGTCTGCAGTTTCTTGGGTCTAGCAGGCTACTACCGCAAGTTTGTCCAAGGATTTTCCAGCTGGCCAAGCCAATGACGCGCCTTACAGAAAATGGTTTAAGTTTGAGTGGACAGAGGACTGTTCCAAGAGTTTCAAGGAGTGAAAGAACCGCCTGACTCATACGCCAATGCTAGCACTATTGAAGGTGGGAAATTCGTACCAGGTTTGCAAAAATGCTTCAGGAATAGGGCTGGGTTGTGTTCTCATGGAGTTCAAGAAAGTGATCGCCTATGCTTCATGCATGTTACGACCTCACGAGTTGAATTACCCGACGCACGACTTAGAATTGGTTGTTTTAGTCTTTGCCCTCAAGATCTGGAGAGCGTAACTGTATGGAGAAAATTTTCAGATTTTCACCGACCACAAGAGTTTGAAGTATATCTTCACACAGCCGAATCTGAAATTGAAGCAACGCAGATGGGTCGAACTTTTAGCAGATTACGATCTGGAGATAGCTTACCATCCTTGTAGGGCCAACTAGGTAGCCGATGCCTTAAGTCACAAAATGATAGACGTGGCAGAGTCAAAGGAGTCTCAAGGATTAGTGGAGATGGTAGTAAGTCTCAGGTTATGGGCGACTACGGTAGAAGACAGTATGACCGTTTTAGAAGCAGTGGACCAAGCCGATCTACTATGGCGAATCTATCAAGCTCAAGATAAGGAAGAATCACTTAAGGAAATGGTTCAAAAGGAAGTTGTAGGGTACCGCGTGGCGACCAATAGAACAATTATGTTCAGAAGTAGGGTTTGCGTACCAAACGATCCAGAGCTAAGAAAGGAAATTCTGCAGCAAGCTCACTGCTCAAAGTTTTCGGTTCATCCAGTAATATTTAAGATGTATCGGGGCTTAAAAATGTTCTACCATTGGAGCGGAATGAAGAGAGATGTCATTATTTGGGTTTTGTAGTGTCAGACTTGCCAGTTGGTAAAAGTAGAATGTTGAGTACCAAGTGGACTACTTCAAGACTTTCCATTAGCAGAGTGGAAATGGGACATGGTAACCATGGAATTTGTTACAGGGCTGGTAGTTACCATAGGAGGTATGAATGCTATTTGGGTAATAGTTGATCGACTCACTAAAATATCCCACTTCCTGCCAATAAAGAAGACAGAAGGTGCCGACCGATTAGCGTAGAAGTACATCGATGAGATAGTCAGACTCCATGGAGTACCAGTCAATATTGTGTCCGACCGAGACGTCAAGTTCACTTCAATATTCTAACAAGCATTCCAGAAGGCTATGGGGACAATGGTAAACCTCAGTATTGCCTATCACCCCCAGACAGATGGACAGTCAGAAAGAATAATTCAAACGCTAGAAGATATGTTGAGGACATGTGTACTCGAATGGGAGGAAGCTGATTTAAGCATTTGGTGTTGGTTGAGTTCTCCTTCAACAATAGTTATCATGCCAGCATAGGGATGTCACCCTATGAAGCCTTATATGGAAGACCATGCAGGATGCCTTGTGTTGGTCCGAAGTGAGGGAGACCCGAGATCAAGCTCCAAAGATTATTCGTGAAACCGAACAACCAGTAGAAATGCTCAAGCAACGGCTAAAGGAAGCCCATAATCGTCAAAAGAGCTATGCCGACAACCATAGAAGGGATCTGGAATTTGAAGTAGGGGATCTAGTATTTCTGAAAATGAGAAAATTTAAAGGAGGAAAGAAAGGAAAAGGCCAGAAAAAGCTAAGGCCAAGACTTACGGGGCCGTACCCCGTCGTCCAGAGGATAGGCGCATTCACCTACAAGTTAGCTCTACCGACAAGTTGGCAGATTTTCATGACGTCTTCCACATTTTAGTTTTGAGAAAAGTCATCAGAGAACCCGAGCTAATACTGCCAGCGCCGCCGTCAAATCTACAGAAGAACTTCTCAGTGTAGAGTCAGCCGAAAGAGGTACTGGCAAGAGAGGTAAAGGAAATTAAAGGAAAGTAAGTGATTATGGTTAAACTTAACTGGAAGGGAGACAGAATCCAGAAAGAGACCTGGGAGGAAGAAGGAGAAATGCATAGGGATTATTCAGTACTGTTCGGAGAGTCCAGAAGGCAACCGAATAATTTTCAGGATTCGAGGACGAATCCCATAGAAGTGAGGAAGAATTAAAACATCTCCGACCCAGTAAGCCCATTAACGAGAATTTCGGAAACCCTACACATGAATCCTGAGACTCTGCTCTTTAAAAGGACAAGCCAAGGTCGTCGAAAAACGTGTTGCAAACCCCGAAGCAAAGCTCAATAGAATTTCCGCAAAACCGAAAACCCTACCCAAGTCTATCTCTCTTCCCCGCAACCCAAGCCGTCACCTCTCGTCACCGATCAGCCATCACTGAGTCTTCATGAGCCGCCACTGTCGCTCATGCCCTCGAGATTAGCCTTGTCGACTCCGATCTCAGATTCCATGTGCCACCCTCCGTTTCCATCCTCGATCTGAGAGCCTCGAGCCCCGCTGTTGATCCCCAAGGCATCTCCAACGTCTGCAGCCGCTGATCTCCTCCTTTCGACGCAACCTGAACCTCACGTGACGATTCCCTAGCCCGATCGTGCCACAACAGCCGTTCCCGAGCAAAATCCAACGCCGTAACTTCTTCCCAAGCGCTCTTTGTCCCGGATTGCACCACCGCCACACCGCTCCTCCTGAACCGTGATCCCAAGTCGTTGGTTTCTGTGAGTCTGAAGCTCTCTCGAGGCGTTTTTGGCGCCAGTCGCTTTTTTCGAAAGGTAGATCCTCGTCTCCGAATTCGTTTCCCGCGTTTCCAAATTTTCCATAGTTTCGTTTCCATTTTTATCGCGCCTCTAGGTTTTCGTGTTTCGGGTTTCGTACTTTCCATTTATGGAAACTTTCTACTTTCGGCGAGTTCCCAATTTAGAAAGTTTCTATTTTTGGATAGTTTCCTTTTTAAGAAAGTTTCTATTTGGGAAGATTTTCTAATTTAGTAATTTCTTTTTCTGAAACTTTCCATTTATGGTAGGTTTCCATAAAAGGAAAGTTTCTTTTTTATGCATGTCACGTTTTAAGGACTAACCCGGGTTTCTTTCTGGTTTAGATCAAGAAGAGTAGTAGTCGGTATATAAGTTCATCCGCATCTGAGTTCATCTGCATCATCAGGCTAAGTGAGGAGCTAAACCCGTAACTAGTCCCCGTAGAACTTGTTTAGGATGTTTTCTCTGCTAGTATAGGTTTGACGTGTCTTGTTTAATAGTCTTGTTTTAGTGTCGAGTCAATCATGAATGTTGAATGAGCATGTGTAGGTCTAGGATAAATGCCTTACTATTTAGGATGTTTAGTGTGAGATTGATGATGGTGAGAAGGAGATTTATTTTCGCCTTTAGAGAAGGAAAGAAATCCTTGGGGCCCTACATACCGGTTAAGTGGAAGTGAAAGAAGCCTGATTCCTATGGTGGTGCACCAGGTTATGGAGATAGGAGCTAGAGGGGTTTTTTAGGGCATCTTTATATGCCATGTTTGCTTACGGTACAATAGGTGTCTTTTTGGTGTTAAATGTATGATGGCTTAGAAATTGTTCTAAGTCTTTTTCTGCAGTGTTGCGTGTTTATCAACCCACCCCCTTGCTGAGTGATTCTCCTGTCACCCACCCCTCTCTCCCATGTCCATCCCCCTTTTGTTTTTGAAGGTGAGTATGACGAGTAGCCGAAAAGATGATGGTGGGACTGGTGTTCGTTTTCGTTGGGTGCCAGATTATTTAAAATAAGATTTCAGTTGCATTTTAGACTTGGTTTATTTAGCCAGAATTGTTAACTATTGGATTGATTGATGGATTTTGTTATTGGATTCGCTATTTTAATTTAATTATCGTTAATTTGTTTGGAGGACTGAGTTACTGTTCAGTTTTGAGGATTGAATCCTATCGATTTTGAGGACTAAGTCCCGTTCGGTTTTGAGGATTAAGTTCTTGTAGATTGTCTGAGATGGAGGTGGAGTGAGTAGCAGATGTGCGAATAGCACACACGGGGACCCTGACGAGGGAAAACCGGGTGTTATAGTTACTTTTGACGGAATTAAAAGTTGTATACCATTTGTCTATGATGATCATGTGGCTACAGACCGACAAAAGGTTTGGGAAAAACTAACACAATTGGGTATCCTTAGGATGGTTCCATAGATGGTAATTGAATATTTTAATGAACTAATGGGGAATCATGAAAAGAAGGGGGTAAAACGAGGTCGACAATTTCTTATGTGCCATTTAATCAAATGCTCAAACATTGTGGGATGATGGAGTTGCTGTGTTTGAAAGATTATTTCTCTTGGAAAGAGACTCAAAATAAACAAAAAGTACGGTGTAAACTGGATAGGGCTATTGGCAATGAGAAATGGTTACATATTTACCCATATTTAAAAGTTGAATACTTGACAAGAGAATGATCAAACCAGAAACCGATTCTTCTAAAACTTGATTACAAACCTAAGGCTCGTAACAAACAATTCTGATTTGATAAGCATTGGATTGGAAAAAAGGCTCTCAGAGGCTGCCGGAATTGGATGAAATCGTACGAGAAACTTCAGAATTTCGACATTTCTGGATAAAATTGGGAATTGCAGAAATTCAATCTTCTGGTGGAGGAAAAATGATATTTTCAAGGAAAGGACAATCTAGAGATTTTAAAGAAGAAATAAGAGGAGATTAGGAAGATGATTCGGTCTCTGGTATACATAAGGAGGAAATTGTAGGAAGCTTATAAAGAAGAGAAACAATTTTGGCGTCATAAAAGTAAAGTTTATGGATAAAAGATGGGATAAGAACACTAAATTATTTCAAGCCACAACTAAACAAAAGAGGACAACAAATATTATTACATGGCTTATTAATACACAAGGCATCTGGGAGGTTTCACCTGAGAGAATGGAGAAAATAGCATGTGAGTATTTTAAGGATATATTCCAAAACTACGATGACATATGAAGTTACGGAGGTTCTCCAAAACATAACACTTCGAAGAACATGAATAGGATTTCAACATTTGAGTTAGAGATGGAAATTAGAAAGGCTTTATTCGCAATGCATCCAGATAAATATCGAGAGCCTGAAGTCATGAGGCTTTATTATATCAACAATTTCGGGGAATTCGTAAGGAATACTTGGTGATTCTAGTGGAAATTTTTTTCTCTTAGGAAGATTTTATTATCACTTGAATGATACAATATATGTCTTCTATCAAAGACGAACCAATCTAAAAGGATGTCGGAGCTACGACCGATAAGTTTATGTAATGTAGGATACAAGATAATTTTGAAGGTCTAATGTTTTAGATTGAAACAATTTCTTCCAATGGTTTTTTCGGAAAACAGTCAGCATTTGTCTCAGTGAGACTGATCACAAATAATATTTTAATAGCTAAGGAAGTTTTTTACAGGCTTCGCACAAATAAGGCTTGCAGACAAGATTTTATGGTGATAAAAATATATATGAGTAAAACCTGCGATCGAGTAGATGACCCTTCTTAGAAAAAATTACTAGGGATCACCAAAGAAAGAGGAATGGAGTCGTACTAGGTATCCCAAAGAGTCTATGAAGTTCAAAAAGTAAAATTTTTAATTTCACTAAAGAACGACTAGGTGATCGTGTTAATGGTTGGTCATATAAATTCCTATCAACGGGAAAAAAAAGAGATCCTGATAAAATCACTTTCTTTGGAGCTCCCTAATTATGTTATATCATATTTCAAACTCCCCCAAGAGTAATAAAATCGAAGCTAACTAGTGCGATTTTTCAATTCTGGTAGAGTTTCAGTAGATGTAATCGCGGTCTCTATTGACATATATGGAAAAAACTTTGTATACAAAAAGATAACGGTAATTTGGGGTTTAAATCACTAGAGGACTTTAACATGGTTCTATTGGTAAAACAATTATGGAGACAATTTCTATTTTCGAATTCACTGGCCGCACAAGTACTTAAAGGACGATACTATAGGAACAAACATCCCTTATGGGCGTCCAAGCCATACTCTAATTCCTTTGGCTGGAAAAGTATCTTCTCTACTCAGGATCTTATTAGAAAAGGAACTTGGGTACAACTATGTTCAGGGATTAACATTTTAGTTTGCAATGCGTGGCGGGTACCGATGAATATCCACTGCCGGCCCATGGACATTGAAGTAGATGGTATCCAAATCTTGAGGTTCAACACTTAATCAAGCCCATGACAAGAGAGTGGCGTCTGCCAATGTTACAAAAATTCATGGACCGGAAGGATGTACCATTAATTAGAGGAATTAACCCAAGACCGACGAACACAAACGATGGCCTGGTATGGTATTTTACAAGATCTGGGAATTATCAAATCAAGATACAACCTTCTCCATGTTCCATATATAACCCGAACAAATAACTTAGGTTGGAGATTAGGGTTGGAAGCCCTTAAGGCAAAGGTATGGAAAACAAAATGCCCTGTTAAGATACGGTATCTCCTATGGAAAATAATCTTCGATGACATGGCACTAACATCAAATTTGACACATAGGGGAGTACAGTGTGATACTCTACATAAATATTATGGCATGCATGAGGAGAAGGTGAATCACATTTTTTTTTAATATCCCTCGATAAGACGAGTATGAGCGATTTCACAAATCCTTGTAGGAAGAGGAATTACCAATAAGGATTATCTGCTTGACAGAGATAGATTAAGAAATATAGATAATGATCACCTCTTAGTGTTCCCATGGATATTATGGAACATATGGAAAACAAGGAATAAAAAAAATATTTCAGGGATTGCAAACAGATCTAGTTGAAATTTTAAGGACATCAGAGAGTGAGTTCACGACCTGAAAAGTTGCGCAAACAATGCATGAGGAACAAATAGATACAAATGGAATACCTCGTGCTACAGAGGGGGTCAGAAGGCGCATGCGATGTAAATTAGATGGTGCATGGAAGAAACAAAATCTAACATCAAGATTTGGGTGTGTTTGTCAAGATGAGCATCACTACAAAAAAACCTATAAACTGTGACTACATTTTGCGACTGCAAAAATAGTCAAAAAGCATTGCAACTAGGTTGCGACTAATATGTGACAATTTACCGACTACAAAAAAGCAGTTTCTCAATGGTCACAAATATATGACAACGATAAATAGTCGCAATTCAGTTGTAAAATAACGACTGTATAACGACTTTATAACGACGACACCATGTTAGTCGCAAGTTAGTTTTAAATGTAGGGCTATTTTGTGACTACATAGCGTAGTCACAATTCAGTAGTAAAACAACGACTATTTAAAGACTTTTTAATGACAAAGATCTGTTAGTCGCAAATTAGTCATAAGTGTACGACTATTTAGTGACTACTTTTGTTAATGGGTAAAATAGTTGCAAAATAGTCTTAGAAAACGGTTATAAACGTGGAAAACGTCGCATTAAAGATGGTGTAAAGCTGGTGAACCAATAATTGTGATGTTAAATATTAGTCGCAAATTAGTCATAAATAAGTTTTCAAATTGTCGCAAATTAGCGACTGTATCTGTTAGTCGCAAATTAGTGGTAAAAATTTTGCCTATAAAACAAACGCTCTCCTCCACACCATTTGCCACACAAATCATCCATTCTCCACATCCAAAATTTTTAATTCCTCTTCTAAAAATTCATTTTTAGAAGAAAAAAATGTGGAATTCTAGAGCGTGGATGTATAATAGGATTAATCCATACACCAACAACATCTCGAACGACTTCATGGCAGATGTGGAGATGTTCATAAATTTCGCAAACAGTCAGTCAATCGCCCAAAGCAGTGGAGGTTGATTCTATTGCCCTTGTTTAAAATGTCAAAATTCTAAACTGTTGTCGGCAAATATTATTCTGAGGCATTTATACAGTAGACGTTTTATGCCAGACTATTATGTTTGGTATGAGCATGGAGAAGACCATAATATGGTCGGGGGTACTAGTTATAGTAATGTAGACTATACTAGTGAGAATCCACCAATAGATATTGGTGGAGGGAATACTTATGAGCAGATGGTAAATGATGCATTTGGTGAACCCGTGACTTTTGGTGATTATAATCATGAACATGAAAGTGGTCATCATGTTCATGAAGAACCTACCCATGAGGCAACACAATTCTACGCCATGTTAGATGCTGCGAACACTCCACTTTATGAAGGATGTCATGAAGGACACTCACGGTTGTCGTTGGCTGCTCGATGTATGAATATTAAAGCCGATCATAACTCCCTGAAAGTTGTATGAACTCATGGTCAGAAGTCCTTTTAGAGTACTTACCAGAAGGAAATCAAGCGACACGTTCATACCACGAAATAGAAAGTTTGATGCGAAAGATGGGGTTGCCATACCATACATTTGATGTATGTGTAGATAATTGTATGCTCTTCTGGAAAGGAGATGAGAATTTGGAGCATTGTAAGTTCTGTGGAAAACCATGATACAAGTCAAGTGAGGGGCGGACAAGAATACCAATAAGTCGTATGTGGTATTTACCAGTTACTGATAGACTAAAGAGAATGTATTAATCCGAGAAGAAGGCAACAACGATGAGATGGCATGCTGAGCATGATTCAGAAGATGAAGTTATGTGTCATCCATCTGATGGGGGTAGAATGGAAGAATTTTCAACAATTGCATCCATCTTTTGCACAAGAAATGCGAAACGTTTATCTTGGATTATGTATTGAGGGTTTTAATCCATTTGGTATGTCAAAAAATCACTTGTAGTGGCCTGTGATCATGACTCCATACAATTTACCTCCAGATATGTGCATGAGCAAAGAGTATTTGTTTTTGACAATTTTGAATTCAGGACCAAACCATCCACGAGATAGTCTTGATGTTTTCCTTTAGCCATTGATCGATGAGTTGAAGGAATTGTGGTCTACCGAAGTCGAAGCATATGATGTTTCACAAGGTCAAAATTTTAACCTAAAAGTTGTTCTCCTATGAACTATAAGCGATTTTCCAGAATACGGTATGTTGTCGGGATGGACAACACATGGAAGATTAGCGTGTCCAATTTTCATGGATGATACAAAAGCTTTTCAATACCAGCTGGTAGAAAAACATGTTGGTTTGACTACCATAGAAGATTTCTTCCTACTAATCATCCATTACGGAAGAACGAAACCAATTTTTTGAAGGGGAAGCACGCATTAAATGACTATCCACCTCCATCTTTAACTAGCGAAGAAGTTATATGAGCGTATAAGGCAGGTTGAACCACCTAAAACATTGGAGTGTGATGGAAATGGTCACGAAACAAAGAAGGATGGATATGGGAGATGACATAACTAGCATAAAGAAAGCATATTTTGGGAGCTACCATATTGGAGCGATCTAATGCTACGACACAACCTAGATGTGATGCATATCGAGAAGAATTTTTTCGATAACATTATCAACACTATTATGAATGTTAAGGACAAATCGAAAGACACAGTTAAATCAAGATTAGACATCGCAAGATTTTGTTCTCGCAAAGAGTTGCACGTAGATGATTGAGGAAGAGCTCCATTTCCAATCTATCGACTGAGTGAAAAAGCAAGACAATCTTTACTCGAGTGGGCTAAGAATGAGGTTAAATTCCCAGACGGTTATGCAACAGATTTAGCCAGTTG
>OVAN01007914.1:0-18961 GCA_900406275.1 Anastatica hierochuntica | reverse complement strand
AAATTCGTTTGGTTTTACAAGTGAACGAAGATAGTGTTGACGGCATGTGGCGATATGATTATATGAATTATGAACATGAACTTATTGATCAGTTCGTTCTGATTCGGTTTATGATTCGACCGGATATCATGCTGATTCGGCGATGACGAACTCTGATCCAGCGGATACATACAAAAAAAAATCCAACGGTGACGATGAAGATTATGGAGATACACAACTACGATGATGGTGTATTTTCACTGATTTGACCCTTCGATCGAGTATAAACGTCGTTATTGACTCTACGATCGAGTATAAACGTCGTTATTGATCCGACGGCCGGATGTTGCAGCACCTTGACGAGGTATAAACGTCATGATGACCCGACGGCCGGGTATAACGCCGATTATCCGAAATGAAGATCCGTTTGAAGTGAAGTTCAATCTCATACGTGTTTCCACGTATGAGCTTGCGGGAGGGTATTGGGAGATCAGGAAGATCGACCAAACATCTTGGAAATATGTTAATATATTAGAATAGAAAATGTATCATTATCCGGAAATATATTATTTACATTTATGTTTATCTCAGATTAACTTGTACAATTATTCTTATGAGAATCTATTATAATTCTTCCTAAACACCTTTTTGTGTTCATGTTCTCATCAAATTTATCACGAACTCTCCAAGTTCCAACGAAAGAAACGATTGA
This sequence comes from Anastatica hierochuntica, assembly GCA_900406275.1. Classification (NCBI taxonomy): domain Eukaryota; kingdom Viridiplantae; phylum Streptophyta; class Magnoliopsida; order Brassicales; family Brassicaceae; genus Anastatica; species Anastatica hierochuntica. Next base: position 18,270 of record OVAN01007914.1, on the reverse strand, counting down.
TATACCGACTCACAAGATACTACGACCAGAAATGAATTCGATAGTCATCATTAAATACAGTCACCAGTTCCATATATAAAAACCATATACCATTATCATTGTGTTACATATAAAATTCTATAGGTAATCAAGTTATCATAGCAAAGTTAATTCAAAACTAGTATCAATATACCTACGGTTTCAGTTGGTAAACTGGTTTAGTAATTTCAACTTCAACCAATACTTTATTTAAGTTAATACAATTCAAATTCCAACACATTACAGACTAGTGTTAGCTGTTTTCTATAGGTTTGGTCGTGATGATTGAGTGATCGATGGTTATAACTATTTTAAGGGACAATTAGATTTTGACCCGTATTGGGCCTGCAGTGGGCTTAGTTGTGCACAAAGCTATAAAGCTATAGTTTTGGTTTATGTTTTTTTAAGTTAAAGGTGTTCTAGGGTTTTGTGATAAAAAAAAAAAAAAGTTGTTCTAGGGTTTACGTTTTAAAAGCACTACTAGAGTTTTGACCCGCGCAATCGCGCGGGTTTTTTATAATAATTTTAGATATTATTAATCATGTTTAGATTTTTTGAGTATCAGATTTATAATTTTCGGTTATTTCGAGTTTCGGATTCAGGTTCAGATTCAAATTTTTTACAATTTTCAGTTATATCGAATTATGAGTTCGATTTAGATTTGAGATTTTCGAACTTTCAGATTTCTTCGGATACTCGTATGGGTTTAGCTCGGATAATATCTAATACCTAAAATATCGTGAAATAAAATCCGTTAGAGTATTTAAAAAAATTATTAGATGACTAAACGTAAATTTGTATAGTTTATATAAATTATTTATAAATTTCTATAGATTTTTCTAAATTTTATCATTTTATAATTTTTTGAATTTTTGTAAAAAATTTTATTTAGAAAATAATAACATTGTAATATATTTATTTTAAAAGTTATGGATTTATTTTAAATTTGAAAACAAACTATATTTAAATTTACTGATGATTTCAAATTGTGTTGATTTACAATTTTGATAATGATTAAGTGAAAAGAATATTAGAATATTCTAATATGTTTGTTGGAATATGTAAATGAGTAATTAGAGTTATTTTAATTTATTAGATATATTTAATAAAATTTCTTAAATATGTTCACTTTAAAAAATCACACATGAAAAAGTTTATGTCTTCCCTTTTAATAAGATAGATATAGTTGAGTTGTACGAACTTTGTTTGATTAAGAAGGAAGAGAGAAAGTTCTTGATTCCATAATTCTACATGGTATCAGAGAGATTTTAAACACTAAAAACCCTAAAAGAGTTCGGCTCTGTTTTTGCCAAAGAAGATGATGACGGATCCGAGCAAAGCTAGCTCCTCCGTGATTGAGCAGAAGGAGACCGTGACGATATCTCCTTACACGTTGTCTAGCTCAGATAGTCCAGGTTCGGTTAACACCTCTCTGTTACTCAACGGTGAAAACTACAATGAATGGTCCGTAGAGATGTTAAATGCCTTGCAAGCTAAGCGCAATACAAGTTTTATTAATGGAACAATTAGAAAGCCGTTGATAGGTGATGTTCAACTAGAAAACTGGTTGAGTGTGAATTCAATGTTGATCAGATGTATTTGTGCTTCTATCGAGCCAAAGATACGATCGACAACGACTTTTGTCTCTGAAGCTTCGCAACTTTGGAGTGATCTTAAACAAAGATTTTCGGTGAAGAATATGGTGACATTTCATCAGAATAAAGCAGAGTTGGCCGCCTGCAAGCAAAACGGACAAATTGTTCGAGACTACTACGGGAGATTGAGTGCTTTATGGGAGGAATATGCGATACATCCTCCCCTTATCTTGTGTTCTTGTAATGCAACTACTAATTTCTCAAAAGAAAGAGAGGAAGATAAAGTTCATGAGTTCCTAGTTGGCCTTGACGATGCGAGGTTTGGTAGCCTTTGTACCAACCTCATTGGATCAGATCTGGTGCCCAGTCCTAGAGAAGTTTATTCAAAAGCTGTGAGAGAAGAACAGAGGCTTTCGTCTTCTCGGGCCAATGATCACCAGCAGAAGACAGTTGGATTCACCATGCGCAAAGAAAGTTAGCTTGGTTCTCCGGAGCCTGGATATGAAGTAGTGGCGAATTTCGGCAGCTCAGAGAATCAAAGCGGTCCGCGTCCCGACACGATCTTAGAAATAAGGGACCAATGTGGCCACAAAAAGAAGGAGTGTTGGAAGATCATTGGGTATCCGGAATGGCAGAATGAAGGGAGAGGTCGTGTCGAAAACAGAGGACGTGGCAGAGGAACAGGCGGTGCTGGTCGTGGACAAGGTCAGGTTGTAACTGCAGACGCTGCAAGCTCCAACTCTTCTGGTTTTTCAGACTTAACACCAGAGCAATAGAGAACACTAATGCATCTCCTTCACGAAAAGTTTAACACACGAGACAAGTTGTTTCGTAAGAAAACTCTTGGGAGACATGATACTTGACACATGAGCTTCCCATCACATGACTGGTGATCGCTTCATGCTGTCAACTGTCGAACCCATAACACCATGCTGGATCGGTTTCGCATATGGGAGCAAGACCATTGCGATGAGCCAAGGTCACTTTAGTTTTACTGATGACATTTCATTGACGAATGTTTTATATGTTCCTACTTTGAATTGCACGTTGATATTAGTTTCGAAGCTACTTAAGCAAACTAAGTTTTTTGCCTTGTTCACTGACATGATTTGTGTTTTGCAGGACCATTTTACGAGGACTTTGATTGGAGCCGGCGAGGAGCGTGATGGGGTATACTACTTGATGGATGTGATCAAGCCAAAGATACATAGTGCAGCTGCATCATCGAACCAAGCATTGTGGCATCAGCGTTTGGGATATCCAAGCTTTTCTATGCTTTCTAGTTTGCCTTTGAATTCTGGTTCTTTGTCTACTGTTAGTTCTTCATCCTGCGATATTTGTTTTAGGGTTAAACAAACAAGGGAAGTTTTTCCAGAAAGTTCTAATTAAGCTACAATTGTTTTTAGTTAATACATTGTGATGTTTGGGGACCTTATCGAGTACCTTCTTCTTGTGAAGCTGTTTACTTTCTCACAATAGTATCAAGAGCGGTATGGATTTATCTCATGCTTGAAAAGTTTGAAGTACGCATTGTTCTCACAAACTTTTTAGTCTAAGCAGAGAAACAATTTAGCAAAAGCGTTAAGATGGTTCGAAGTGATAACGGAACGGAGTTCATGTGTTTGTCTCCCCTTTTTCGCCAACAAGGCATACTTCATCAGACATCTTGCATCGAGACACCACAACAGAACGATAAAGTTGAAAGAAAGCACAAACACATTTTAAATGTGCCCCATGCACTCTTATTTCAAGCTAGCTTACCAATAAATTTCTGGGGAGAAGCGATATTGACCGCCGCCTATTTGATCAATTGCACTCCTACAAACATACATAAGGGCCGCACACCGTATGAGTTGTTACATGGACATCAGCCTGATTATAATCTTCTACGTGTCTTCGGGTCAGCTTTCTACACTCATCACGTGCCTCGCAACAAAGACAAATTCAGCTCTCGCAGTCGGATGTGCGTGTTTGTTGGCTACCTGTTCGGAAAGAAAGGATGGAAGGTGTTTGACATTAAAAAGAATGAATTCATGATCTCTAGAGATGTTTTTTCGGGAAGATATATTCTCATATGATGAGAAACATACCACGGTCGAGTCTCCTTCATCGCCATTGACGCAAACCTGTGATGATGATTGGGCAGTGGATGTCACTTTCGACGACAGGGGGAGTTCCTCATCTCCGGTTACCATCATACCTGAGCAAAACCTTCATACGTCAATTTCGCTGCCTCCAACGATCACTTCTCCTGCTCCTCTGATGACTATTCCCACTCAACCGCCTCCGGAACAGGTTGAAGCCACTGCAAATTCTGGTAGCACCATTGAGCCACTTGGTAGGGGACACAAAAATAAAGTCAAGTCAGTCAAGCTAAATGATTTTGTCACATACAATGCGTCCAACTAACATACCCATAACGCTCCACCATCTCCACCAAATCAGTCCTCGTCCGCGGTCCAAGGTAACTCACTATATCCTCTGTCTTTGTACATCTCGGATGACAAGTTCTCTACAGGACACCGGGCTTTCTTGGCGGCCATTATAGTTGGTGTCGAGCCACGACACTTCAAAGAAGTGGTTTAAGAAAAACTGTGGAATGATGCTATGATTGTTGAAGTTGATGCTTTGGAGATTAGCCGTACTTGGGACATCACAGATCTTCCTTCTAGCCAGGAAACAATTGATAGTCAATAGGTTTACAAGATCAAGTACAACTCTGACAGTTTGATTGAACAGTACAAGGCTCGTTTAGTGATCAATGGAAGTAAACAAGTAGAGGGTGAGGACTATACAGAGACCTTTGCTTCGGTAGTCAAAATGACAACAGTACATACTCTTCTTCGCTTGGTTGCAGGAAAAACTGGGAGATTTATCAGATGGATGTTAATAATGCATTCCTACATGGCGACTTAGACGAGGAAATATACATGAAACTCCCACCAGGCTTTCGCCTGGGAAAGTCTACCGTTTGCGCAAGTCACTATATGGTTTCAATCAAGCTCCGCGGTGCTAGTTTAAGAAGCTCTCTAATGCTTTGCTGAAGTTTGGATTCATACAAGCTTATGATGATGTCTCGTTGTTCTCCTAAACAAAGAATGATATGGAAATACGAGTCTTGATTTATGTCAATGGTCTACTTATTGCGGGTAATGATGAATACATGCTACAGAAATTCAAAGAATATTTGAGTTGTTGCATCTCCATGAAGGATCTCGGAAAGCTCAAGTATTTTCTTGGCATCGAGGTAAGCCGTGGTCCTCATGGAATATTTTTGTCTCAACGAAAATATACACTCGATATCATTGCTGAAACCGAGAATCTCGGCTCACGGCCTGTGTTGACTCCACTTAAGCAAAACCATCAACTCTCCACGGTGGAGAGTCCCGTGTTTGATGACCGACATCAGATAGACATCTCATGGGACGCCTCATCTACCTAGCACATACTCGCCCGAAATTGTGTTACGCTATACACATATTATCTCAATTAATGCAGACACCAAAGGAGGCTCACTGGGAAGCAGCTCTTCGTGTTATTCGATTCCTCAAAGGTTCACCAAGACAATGAATATTGTTAAAAGCCAATGAGGATCTTTCTCTTACCGTGTATTGTGATGCAGATTGGGCGGCTTGTCGTCTAACTAGGCGATCTTTAAGTGCCTTTGTGGTTATGTTGGGCGGCTCACCTATTTCCTGGAAGACCAAAAAGAAATGTACGGTGAGTAATAACTCCGTCGAATCCGAGTATTGGGCCATGGCTACCGCCTTGCGTGAAGTCAAGTGGATTCGTAGTCTTCTGACAGAATTTGGAATCAAGCAAGATGTACCCACGCGTTTCTTCTACAATAGTAAAGTTGTTATCTACATTGCTGCCAACCCAGTATTCCATGACCGCACCAAGCACATAGAGCGTGATTGTCACTTCGTTCGAGATGCAGTTTGAGACGTTATAATCGAGACGGATCACATCACTTTGGATACAGAAATAGTCGACATTCTCACCAAAGCTTTCGGGCATGCTCAGTTCCAAACTTTAGCTTGCAAGTTGGGTGTTACGGATCTCTACACTCCAACTTGAGAGGGAGTATTGGACCTGCGTTGGGCTTACTTGTGCACGAAGCTATAGTTTTGGTTTATGTTTTCTTAAGTTAAAGTTGTTCTAGGGTTTACGTTTTAAAAGCACTATATAAATGAGTTGTACGAATTTAGTTTGATTAAGGAAGAAGAGAGAAAGTTCTTGATTCCACACAATTCTACAACCCGCGTTTTCAAAACGCGGGATTAATTTTTTTGTGTGTATAATATAGTATAAAAAGAAATTTAAAGATGTTATTAGTTTTAATTATAAACAAATTATAATAAAGAACAAATAGTTTTATTATTGAAACGTATTAACGACATGAATTGTCGATTCAATTTCAAAATGAAAATGACTTTGTCGTACCATATATTCATATCATACGCGAAGCAATGATACAATTATAAAGTCAGTTCATTTATATTATCATTGTCGAATTTCTAACTATTTTATTAATATAAAAAATAATTTTTTTGACCCGTATTTTAAAAATTTTGTAATACAATAAATGAGAAGCCTTGCACGTATGGTATGATTTCTTACAATAATACATATATCTAGAATACTGTATAATTTTAATACAATATTTTGTTCTTTGAGCTTAAACTCTTAATCAATATATCTAAATTATTGAAATATTAATTCAATTGTCGTAAAAAATAGAATAAATCAACCAATATCTTTTGTCATAAAAAGTAACTATATTTTGTTAAATCAATCGTTACCATAAAAAATGTTAGAGAGTTAATTTCGGAACTTCAAAAACAAGATATATATTGTTAGACAATATTATTTAAACGAATTCGTTATCTTTTTTTAAATCTGATATCATTCAAAAATAGAATATGAATTAAATTTGTTATCTATATAAAGATTTACGGGAATATTAATTCGTTATCATAAAAAGAATATCATCAATCAATCAACATATTTTTTAAGACATGATTTTAAAAGGGTGCATATCACATGTAAACAAAGGTCGTTGTGTTTTTGCTTTAATACTATTGATGATGAAATCTTAAAATACGCTTTTGAATTTGTGACTCTTTCAACCTATTGCCATTTGCTCAAAATACAGATCTAGACATGAGAAAGTCTTTTATTTGCTGTCCAATGTTTCCTCCACCATATGTAAAGAGCAATAAATATACTGTCACAAACCGAGAAATGATACTACTAAATAATTCTAACCAAAACTCAGAATGGTATCACTTGTTGATTTCCCAAATTAATGGTCGTTCGGAAATCCGTTCTGATGGATTTTTGACGGTCAATATATGTTTTAAAGAAACACTCACGAAATCCCGATGGAACATAATCTTTTTAAAAGAAAAAAGAAAAACGGATGTCATTTAATCGGAATATCTTCATGGAATACCGACCATATTTTTACTCTTATATTCATCAGATCCACATAATTCCGTCGAATATTTTTGACGAACCAACGGAAATTTTGTCAGAAATTCCTCTATTTTCTTGTAGTAAAATCTTGTATAGTTTAAACCAAATCCGGAATGGAATTTTATAATGATAAGAAATTTTAAATGAGCTCTCAATAAATACAACTTGACACCCACGAGCCTCTCCTTTTTTTGTTGAGATTTCGACTCTCCCTTCGTTCTCCGTCGATTGATTCTTCCCTAAGTTTTTTGTTTCAGTTCTTGGCAAGTCGTTTAAAGTCTTTCCACAGAGTCTCGAAGATAAACATAAAATGACCTAATTGCCCCTTGTCTTTTAGCAAAACGATCTTAAATTGACATGGAAGATGGTGGTGATTAGGTCATTTCTGTATCGAATCATCTGTTGTGTTACAGTCCAATGGGTCCTCATCAAGGGTTGGGTGTGGGGGGAGTGGGGTTTAGTGGGGTCATTTTGGGATAACACAAACATATATATATAGTCAAATAGATTCCAAAGCAAAGATAAGGTATAAGAGCACCTCCAATGGAGGTTTTAAGCACAAAATCATAGATAAAAAATGTTAAAATAATATGTGGGGCTCATACACAATTAAGAATTGAATCCTTCGGTTCTTTAGATAAGGATCGATTTTTGCTTGGGTTTTGTTACTGTTCGCGGGCCCCAATGCCACGTGGCGGCCCGCGAATGGTCAACTTTTTTTTTGGAAAAAAAAAATTTGGCAAAAAAAAGTAAGTAAGAAAAATATATAATAATTGTTTTTAAAGATTCCAACGGTGTAAAAATATATAATAATTGTTTGGAGATGGTCTAAATTCTTGGAAACTAATAATAACTTTCCTTAAAGTTATGTAGAGTGTAAACGAAGCTCACCTACCTATATAAACATCTATGAAACTAAGCGATGGTAATAAATCTTTTTGCCATCATTAAAGTTTATTTGCAGAGCTTTTTTGGTCAAAATGCTAAAGATTTCTGTAACGATCCCGATCCGGTTCGGTCCGAGAATCCCGGTTCGTTGGAAAACGATCCGAAAATCCTAGGTCAAACAGATGAGCCTTCTTACTATTTAAAGTCGTCATCGCCTCGAGAAACGCATCACAAACAATCCAGAAGTGAAGCTCTGTAGAAATCCCGAGAGGAACCCGAAAACCCTACCCGAGACACTCTCTCTTCCGAGATTCGAGCCCCCACCTTTAGCATCCGAGCCGCCGCTGCCTTCTCCAAGCCACCGCGTCGCACCATCGCCGCCTACACCGTCGGAGATCGCGCCGCGAAACCCTCCAAGACACCGATCGTCGCCGTCTTCCTCGTGTTTCGAGATCCAGCCGCCGTCTCTCCCTCTCTGTGACTCGTCAACACCGTTATAGCCTCCAGCACCGTCGCATCGGGTCCCACGATCACTTCAGCCGCACCCCGAGGCCACGTCATCGTCTCAGTCGCCGATCCGAGCGTTGCAACCTTCAACCGAGCCGCTCTCGATCATCCCCGGCCCGACCTGAGCCACCACGAGACCTCTCGAGCCACTGTCGCCGTCGATCGAGCCCTGCCGCCGCCGATCAGCTCGTGTTGTGACCCTCAGCCTCCGTGCTCGCGAGTCCGCAACTCTTCCGCGGCGTTTCCATTGTTTGTGAGGTAGTTCCTCGCTTTCGGAATCATTTTCTGTGTTTCCAGAAGTTTCCTTAGCTTTTCGTGTTTCGGGTTTTGGAACTTTCCATTTTTGGAAACTTTCTATTTTTGGCAAGTTCCCAATTTAGAAAGTTTCTACTTTTGGAAAGTTTCCTTTTTAGGAAAGTTACTATTTTGGGAAAGGTTACCTACTTTAGTAGTTTCCTTTTCTGGAAGTTTCCATTTATGGCAGGTTTTCATAAATGGAAAGTTTCCTCTTTTGGCAGGTCCCAGTTTAAAGTCTAACCCGGGTTTCCCTTTTTGGTTCAGGTCAAGAAGTTCAGTAACCGGTTCAAGAATTTTTTGCATCTGTATCGTCTGCATCTCAGGCTAAGGTGAGGAGCTAAACCCGTAGCTATTCCCGCGTAGAACTGGTTTAAGATGTATTCTCTGGTAGTATAGAATTAACGCGTCTTGTTTGACAGTCTTGTCTAAGCGTCGAGTCAGTCATGTTTGTTGATTGAGCAGGTTAAGTCTAAGTTATTGCCTTAGTATTTAAGATGTTTGTATGAGATTGGCGTGTGTGAGATGGAGATTGTGTCCGCCTCTGAAGAAGTGAAAGAAAGTCCTAAGACCATATATACCGGTTACGTGGAAGTGAAAGGAATTCGTGTCACTGTAGTGGTCCGCGGGTTACGGTGGTGTGCCAGAGGCATTGTTTAGGGCATCTTCGAATGCCAAGTTTTCTTGTGGTACATTAGGTGCCTATTTGGTGTTAATTATATGCTGGTTTAGAAGGCATTCTAAGTCTTTTCTGCGGTGTTGCGTGTTTAGCAACCCGACCTCTCGTTGAGTGATTCCCCTGTCACTCACCCCTCTCTCTTCCCTATCCCTCCCCCTCTTGTTTTGTAGGTGAGCATGACGAGTAGCTGGAAGATGAAGACAGGTAAGGTGTTCGGTTTTGGGGAAACCGGGTTATTTCAATAAATTGTTTTTGTTAATTTAGACTTGGTTCCCTTTTGGTTATGTTGAACTCAATGGTTTATGATACTTGTGTTGGAAATTACAGTTTTTATTTAATAAATGTTATCGGTTTTGAGGCCGTTGTCCCGATTCGGTTTTGAGGACTAAGTCTCGTAGATGCTCTGATGGTGGTATGCTGTGTAGTCTTCTACGGATAGCACACGCGGGAGAGACCCTGACGAGGGAGAATCCGGGTGATGGTAATCGCGTGGGGACCATGACGAGGCAAAACCGAGTGTTACAAGAGTGGTATCAGTGCCTAGGATTTGCTAAACCGGTTCTGACCCGGGAGGCATAGATTATGAATTCAGTTTTCTGTTCGGTTTTCAGTTGTTTTCAAAATGTTTTCGGAGAAGGGGAAATTTTTGAAAAAAGAAAAGAGAACACCAGTCTAGTCGATGCCGACCTTACTCGTCATAGCTTAGTCTTCTTCTTCTTCTTTTCGTTTTTGCTAACCTTTCTCTTGTCAATTGGTTAAGTTCCGTGAATTGTTGTGCAAAGAGTCAATTGAAAATAGACAGTCAAGCCCGTAGAATGACAAGGATCGCCCTCCTGTAGGATTGGTAATGGTGGGAGGAGAAGCCGCTTATACCATGATTGATTCTGGAGCTAAGAACAACTTCGTGAGACCTCAGCTGGTCAAAAGATGGGACTTCCAAGGCCATCTTTTCCCGAAGAACCGAAGGGTTGAAACGGTGGGCAAGGAGAAAATGGGAGCCACTGGAGTTCATGTCGAAGTCCCAATCGCCATAGGAGGAAAGGTGTTCGCCATTAATTTGACAAAGATGGAGATGGGCCGATATGATGTGATCCTATGAATGGATTACCTTGATCGCCATGGAGTGGACTTAGATTGTCATCATGCAAGAGTGAAGATTTGTGTAGACAAAGGGGAGACAGTTTTTCAAGGAGTCAGGACAAACTCCAGGGTACCAATCATCTCGATGTTGCGTGCAGAAGAGCTCCTGAGAAAAGGAAACGAGGCTTTCATAGCAACAATCACGGTCACCAAGGAAGGTGATTCGGTAGAAATCAAGGGTATCCCAGTAGTCGCCCAGTATGAGGACATGTTCAAGCCGTTGAAGGGACCGCTGTCAGAAAGAGGAGATGCCTTCACCATCGAGCTTGAACCAGGGACAGCCCTTGTGTCTCGAGCACCGTATTGCTTGGCGCCTGCCGAGAGCTGAAGAAGCAGTTAAAAGAGCTGATCGTGAAAGGCTTCATCCGTCCTAGCAATTCACCGTGGGGAGCACCAGTTTTTTTCGTGAAAAAGAAGGATGGCACCTTCCGGTTGTGTATCGACTACAGAGATTTGAACAAAGTCACCGTCAAGAACAAATACCCGCTGCCGAGAATAGATGAGTTGTTGGACCAGCTACAAGGAGCCTCTTGGTTCTCCAAGATCGATCTGGCGCCAGGATACAAAAAGATTCGAACCGTGGAGGGAGATGTGCGAAAGACGGCCTTTCGTACCTGGTATGAACATTATGAGTTTGTTGTTATGTCGCTTGGGTTGACGAATGCACCAGCTGCCTTCATGAAGTTGACGAATGACGTCTTCCAGAAGCATTTGGACAAGTGTGTGATAGTCTTCATCGACGAAATCTTGGTGTAGTCAAAAACTCGAGAGGAGCATGCCCAACACCTAAGGATAATGCTTGAAATGCTAAGGGAGCAGAAGTTATATGCCAAGCTTAGCAAGTGCAGCTTTTGGCAAACGGAAATAGGATTCCTAGGGCATGTAGTCTCAGGATCTAGAGTTGTAGTGGACCCCGAAAAGATCGTAGCAATAACCAGTTGGCCGACGCCTACCAGTGCCACCGAGGTCCGCAGTTTCTTGGGTCTGGCAGGCTACTATCGCAAGTTTGTCCAAGGATTCACCAGCTTGTCTAAGCGAATGACTCACCTTACCGGAAAGGGAGTTAAGTTTGAATGTACAAAGGACTGTTCCAAGAGCTTCAAGGAGTTAAAGGACCGCTTGACTCAGACGCCCGTGTTAGCGCTACCGAAGCTGTGGAATCCATACCAGGTCTACACTGATGCTTCAAGAGTAGGATTGGGTTGTGTCCTCATGCAGTCCGAGAAAGTGATCGCCTACACTTTGCGCCAGTTGAGACCCCACGAGATGAACTACCCGACCCACGACTTGGAATTGGATGCAGTTGTCTTTGCCCTCAAGATCTGGAGAGCGTATCTATATAGAGAAAAGGTTCAGATTTTATAGACCACAAGAGTTTGAAGTACATCTTCACCCAGCCAGATTTGAACTTGAGACAACGTTGATGGATTGAACTTCTGGCAGATTACGACTTAAAGATTGCTTATCACCCTGGTAAAGCCAACCAGGTAGCTGACGCATTAAGCCACAGAAGGGTAGATATGGCAAAGTCAAAGAAGACTAAAGAGTTAGGGGAAATGGTAGCAAGCCTCAGGCTGTGTGCAACTACGGTAGAAGATGGTATGACCAGATTAAAAGTTGTATACCAAGCTTACCTATTATGGAGAATCCGCCTAGCACAAGTCAAGGATGAGTCACTCCAGGACATGGTCCAAAAGGAAGTAATCGGTTACCATGTGACAACTAATGGAACGGTTATTTTCAGGGCTAAAGTTTGCATGTCGAACGATCTGGAGCTAAGGAAGGAAATTCTGCAGCAAGCTCACTGCTTGAAGTTTTCAGTTCATCCTGGGATTGTTAAGATGTACAAGGATATGAAAAGATTCTACCATTGGAGCAGAATGAAGAGAGATGTCATTACATGGGTTTCGCAGTGTCAGACGTGTCAACAGGTGAAAGCAGAGCGCCGAGTACCAAGCGGACTACTCCAGGACTTGCCATTACCAGAATAGAAATGGGACATGGTGACTATGGATTTCATCACAGGACTACCAGTTACCATAGGAGGTATGAATGCAATATGGGTAATAGTTGATCGACTAACAAAGAGCGCTCACTTTCTGCCAGTAAAGAAAACAGACGGTGCCGACCGTTAACACAGAGGTACATTGACTAGATAGTCAGACTACATGGGGTTCCAGTCAGTATTATGTCTGACAGAGACGTCAAGTTCACCTCAATGTTCTGGCAAGCTTTTCAAAAGGCAATGGGGACAAAGGTCAACCTCAGTACTGCCTATCGTCCTTAGACAGGCGGACAGTCTGAAAGGACATTCAGACGCTGGAGGACATGCTAAGGGCATGCGTGCTTGATTGGGGGAGGAAGTTAGTTTAAACACTTGCCGCTAGTGGAGTTTGCCTACAATAACAACTACCACGCTAGCATAGGGATGCCACCCTATGAGGCCCTCTATGGGAGACCATGCAGAACACCCCTGTGTTGGTTCGAAGTGGGGGAGATCCGAGACCTAGCAAAAGAAATTATTAAAGAAACCGAGTAGCAAGTGGAAATGCTCAAGCAACGACTAAAAGAAGCTCATGATTGTGAGAAGAGTTACGCAGAGAATTGTAGAAGGGATCTTGAGTTTGAAGTAGCAGATCTGGTATATCTGAAAATGAGAAACTTTCAAGGAAGAAAGCAAGCAAAGGGTCAGAAGAAGCTAAGATCAAGATTTATGGAGTCGTACCCCATTACCGAGCGAATAAGCGCAGTTGCCTACAAGCTAGCCCTGTCGCAAGAGTTGGCAAATTTTCACGACATCTTCCACGTCTCAGTTTTGAGAAAGGTTATCAGAGACCCCGAGCTCATTCTGCCTATTTCGCCGCCAAACCTGCCGAAGAACTTCTCATTGCAGAGTCAACCAGCAGAGATACGGGCAAGAGAAGTAAAGGAAGTGGCTATGGTTAAAGTCAGCTGGAAGGAAGGCAATATTCAGGAAGAGACCTAGGAGGTCGAAAGAGAAATGGAAAGGGATTATCCAGAACTGTTCGAAGAATCCGAAAGGCACCTGGAAAACGATCAGGATTCGAGGATGAATCTCATTGCAGTGGGGGAGAATTGTAAAGACTCCGACCCGGTTCGGTCCGAGAATCCCGATTTGCAGGAAACCGACCCAAAAACCCTAGGTCAAATTGAGCAGCCTTCTTCTTATTTAAAGTCGTCATCGCCTCGAGAAAAGCATCACAAACAATCCCGAAGCAAAGCTCTGCAGAAATCCCGAGAGGAATCCGAAAACCCTACCCGAGCCACTCTCTCTTAAAGATTCGAGCCACCACCGTTAGCATCCGAGCTGTCGTTGCCTTCTCCGAGCCACAACATCGCACCATCGACGCCTACACCGTCGGAGATTGCGCCGCGAAGCACTCCAAGCTGCCGATCGTTGTTGTCTTCCTCGGGTTTCGAGATCCAGTCGCCGTCTCTCCCTCTCTGTGACTCGTCGATGTTGTTACAGCCTCCAGCACCGTCGGACCAGCCGCACCCCGAGGCCACGACGTCGTCTCAACCACGGATTCGAGCGCCGCAACCTTCAACCGAGCTGCTCTCGATCATCCCTGACCCGACCCAAGCCACCGCGAGACCTCTCGAGCCATTGTCGCTGCCGATCGAGCCCCTCCGCCGTAGATCAACTCGTGTCGTGACCCTCAACCTCCGTGCTCGTGAGTCCGCAACTCTTCCGCGGCGTTTCCGTTGTTTGTGAGGTAGTTCCTTGCTTTCGGGATCGTTTTCCGTGTTTCCAGAAGTTTCCTTAGCTTTTCGTATTCCTGGTTTTGGAACTTTCCATTTTTGGAAACTTTCTATTTTTGGCAATTTCCCAATTTAGAAAGTTTCTTCTTTTGGAAAGTTTCCCTGTTAGGAAAGTTACTATTTTGGGAAATGTTACCTGATTTAGTAGTATCTTTTTTTGGAAGTTTTCATTTATGGCAGGTTTCCATAATGGAAAGTTTCCTCTTTTAGCATGTCCCGGTTTAAGGTCTAACCCGGCTTTCCCTTTTTGGTTCAGGTCAAGAAGTTCAGTAACCGGTTCAAGAGTTTTCTGCATTTGTATCGTCTGCATCTCAGGCTAAGGTGAGGAGCTAAACCCGTAGCTATTCCCCCGTAGAACTGGTTAAGGATGTATTCTCTGGTAGTATAGAATTAACGCGTCTTGTTTGATAGTCTTGTCTGAGCGTCGAGTCAGTCTTGTTTGCTGATTGAGCAGTTTAAGTCTAAGTTATTGCCTTAGTGTTTAAGATGTTTGTATGAGATTGGCGTGTGTGAGATGGAGATTGTGTTCGCCTCTGAAGAAGTGAAAGAAAGTCCTAAGACCATATATACTGGTTAAGTGGAAGTGAAAAGAAGTCCGGTCACTGTAGTGGTCTGCGGGTTACGGTGGTGTGCCAGAGGCTTTGTTTAGGTCATCTTCGAAAGCCAAGTTTTGCTTGCGGTACATTAGGTGTCTTTTTGGTGTTAATTGTATGCTAGCTTAGAAGGCATTCTAAGTCTTTTCTGCGGTGTTGCGTGTTTAGCAACCCACCCCCTCGTTGAGTGATTCCTTTGTCACTCATCCCTCTCTCTTCCCTATCCCTCCCCCCTCTTTGTTTTGTAGGTGAGCATGACGAGTAGCGGGAAGATGAGGACGGGTCCGGTATTCGGTTTTTAGAAAACTAGGTTATTTCAATAAATTGTTTTTGTTAATTTAGACTTGGTTCCCTTTTGGTTATGCTGAACTCAATGGTTTATGATACTTGTGTTGGAAGTTACTGGTTTTATTTAATAAATGTTATCGGTTTTGAGGACTAAGTCCCGTAGATGCTCTGATGGTGGTGTGCGGTGTAGTCTTCTGCGGATAGCACGCGCGGGGGAGATCCTGACGAAGAAGAACCTGGATGCTGGTGGTTTGGCAGGTAACACGCGCGGTGACCATGACGAGGCAGAACCGGGTGTTACAATTTTTTTTTGTTGTAAAAACTTACATTATGAAATTTCTATGAAAGCCGAGGACTGCTTGGTAGTAGGTTTCATTTCTAAATAATTGTAAAAGCTCATGATCTGAAATTTTACTATCAAGTTAGTCATTTTTCTCAATGCTTCCCAAAACAATCATGAGAATGAGCAAAATTTATTAGGACTAAACTTTAAACAGATGTGGAGTATAATGAAGTACTAAGTAGTCCCCACTTATCTACTACTCAAGAATGAAAGAGCACACTTATTCTTGATGAGGCCCTCTGGTTAATTTCAACTTCTCCTTCAATTTTTCTTGCAATAATGCGTTATTTTAATTTCAACTTCATAATCGCATTATTTTGTTGTTAACGTTTAACACTACCCTACACACTTAATTAACGTTACACACAACACCACCTTTGTGTTATTGGTCTTTCTTTTATCGTCCCTTTGTAATGGATATTCTTCCCAAACCTAAAATTGCTTTACCTTGATTTTATTTTATTCATGTAACTTTTGAAAAAAGATACCCAGCCTGTGGTTAGGTTTATATCTTTTTCTATTAAATAACGTAACCTTACCATATTAAATAACGTTAGGAGAAAAGATAAGAATAAGCTTTCTGTTTCGAATTCTAGCTTGTGTAAATTATATGATGTTTTTCATATAGTTGGAAAGGAATTTATTAGAAAAGGAAAGGTGGTGGCCTGATTCTCACATGAATCCAACTAATAATTCAAAGGGACTTTGTGAGCCACTCGAATTCATTTTTTCGAAGACCCATTGAAATTCTTACACAAGAAACCATGTACGTTGTAACTTTTGTAGTTTTGTTTTGTTATGAGAAGACATTCGTTATAGCTGTTTTATGTACACTATATATTGAGTTAGACGCTAGACAAGTGCATAACCGTGAAAAAATCTTTAACGACCCCGATCCGGGGGTACCGGATTGCTCTAAATGGTACCGCCAAAACCGGAGCAAATTCCACCAATCGGTCAATAATTTTTTGTTTCTAATTGCACCTGCAGAAATACCAAAAGGAAAAATAGGGAAAAGGGAGGGGTGAGTGACTTTTCAACCACTCAGTGAGGACGGACCCGACTCCGCCTCACCCGCTACCCGCCTAACCCCGCTAGACTAGAACTAGACCACAACCCCTAAAGGAAGCACAGAAGACACCTAGTGTGTCGCACAAGCAAACTACCAAACGCGGTGGGTACTGCTCCCATCCATAGCAACCCCACCCCATAAATAAGGCTAATCCAGATGGCTTCGCCAAAGCGATTCTTGACTGACTCAGACACCTAGACACCCCTATTTGAAAAGGCGTTTTTCCTCGACAACTAGCAACCACAGGCCTCAAGACTTGGTGTCCACTTTCCCCCTCGCAGACATGACCAATCCTAGTTTACACATCACCGGATCCAATCAGGCCTTAAACAGTCTCCCACAGAACCTGCCGCCAACTGGGCCAGTGACCGGACCACAATTACATTCCCTCCCGAAAGACCGGTATGTCCGGAACCAGGACTTTCTTTTCACACCCGCAAGTCCTCTTGCTTATGTAGCTCAACTGACGGACCATCCCGCGCAGTCTCTTGATCTCAACTAAGAGTCTCACCTAACGGGGGACAATACCATCCCGCGCAGTCTCTTGCCCACGCCACAGGACTCACCTAACGGAGGACAGTAATTGCCCTCTACCAGTGACCTCTTGCCCCCGATAGACACAATCTCCGATTACCGCCGCAACGGTACTACACCAAGGCAAGGGGGAAAACACCCAACACGCTTCACGATCCTACAGTGGGCTCCGCGCCCACTGGAGGGGACCATCCATCATGGATCACATTTTCATGCATTTCTAACCTAAGTCTTTTGCTGAAATTCTCACGCAATTGTCAATTTACCCTATTCATCTTAGGACTTAAGTTTGCAAGACTCTCTTCCCTAGGCTCGACTTAGCGACCCACAAGCAATTGCACTTAGGCGTATAGGACTTTATACATAACAATACATAATACATACACTTATTTGTGCCGAGACTTATAGCTCGGCACTGGCCGATACTCTAATCCTAGCCTAACGAAATTAGACAGATAACGAGGGAAACAGAGACGAGAACTCCTCACCTTGGCCTAATCATCTGATAGTTGTCGAGGTCGACGACTTCTACTCCCATCTCCGGGACTTCTGCAGAATCCTCAGCAGCGTCCTGATCTCCCGAGCTTGACCCTTCGCCAACACCTTCCCCTCTATTACCCCAAGCAGCTCCTCCTTCGGAAGAGGATGAACCTTGAAAGGAAAACCGGTTAGTCCTCTAAACCGGAAATCCTGCCTAAAAAGGAAACTTGCTATTTATAGAATCCTGCTATAAATAGTAGTTGCCCTAAAAGGAAACTTCTTAAAAAGAACATTTTCCAAAAGTGGAAACTTTCTAAAAATGGAAACCTGCCATTTCAGGAAAGTTCCAAAAATGGAAAGTTCCGAGAGTCAGGAACTTACCGAGGTGGAAGGCTCCTGAGCTGCGTCTTCTGGGTTCCGGTCTCCCTCTCTAGCACCGGTTCCAAAAGACTCTGCCTGCCGAACACTCCCTCGCCATGTGTCCAGTTTCACTGCACATGAAACAAGCGCCTTCTTCGCGGCTTTGAGCGGCTCATCTGCTTCTACCGGTTCTTCTCTGGACCGCTTCCGGGAAC
>OVAN01007912.1:0-18962 GCA_900406275.1 Anastatica hierochuntica | reverse complement strand
AAAAAAATTTCGCCAAATGAAAACTTGCTAAGTGTTTGGCGCTCATGGCTCCAAAACTGAATTTTTTTATTCCCGCTTAACGAAATATAGTCATAGCATTTATAAAATGCTATAATAGAAGTAAAAGCTTCGTGTAAACGAAAATTGGCAAAGCGTTTTCGCACACATAACACAAATCAGGCTCCAAAACTGAAACTTTTATTCCCATTCAATGAAATTTTTACATAGCGTTTATAAAATGCTATAATATACCTGCACAACATCTGTAATAGCAGTTCGCGAAATCGTGCTATCTTCATGTGCTATCAATGCTCATATTTCTTGTAGTGATAGGAAAAAGAGCAGCTTTCACCTCCGTTTTCGTTACATCCCTAACTAGTATCTGGTTCATTCTACCTGTAATGACTGGTTGTACATTCTCGAAGACCCGAGAGAAATCCCCAGTTACCGTAGGTTTAAATAATTCATTAAAATAGTCGACCGCTATATTCTCCAAACGCTCTGGTGTCTCTTCCCAAGTCCCTTGTGAATTAAACAAACCCGAAATCCGGTTTCGCGCCCTACTTTGTTTTGTTGATGCGTGGAAAAATTTTGTATTTTTATCTCCCTCCTTCAGCCATAAATTCCTACTTTTTTGTTTCCAGTAAATTTCCTCATCCTTACAAGCATCTGTCGATTTCTTTTTGATATCCACAGTAACCTCCTGAGGAACCGTATCATCATCTTGAGCTTCCTCCAACTTAGCCTTGAGGGCATCTATTTTTCCTTACCTGGTGGGACATTATTTTTCCGCCACCAGGAAGTTGAATTTCAGTTGTTCTGAATTTTCCGATAAAAGATGGTTTCCGAAAATTCCTGGTCCGTCTCCATTCAGCTTCTACAACCTCTAAAAAACCATCTTTTCCTATCCATCATTTATCGAAATGAAAATTTTTGAAAAACTTCTCATTTTTGTAATTAAACTTTAACAGGATATGTCGATGATCCGACCCGATCCTCGCCAAATATTCGACTTTCGAATGCCCAAATACGGTATGCCAGTCCTCATTTCCGACCGCTCTATCTAACTTGCACCTTACTTTTTGTTTGTTCCTCGTGCCTTTCCAGGATAGTTGATCTCCCGCGCACGAGAACTCTGTCATTCCACAATGACTTAGCATATTATTAAAAGGAAAAAAAGAAGCCGCAACCCGCATTTTCCCCCTTTTTTCTCATGATTTTCGGTTAATTCATTCAAATCCTCAATAATCATCCAAGGCTTATTCCTGGTATTTCCTATCTCCATTAATTTATCCCATACTAAGGAATGATTCGCCGCTATCGGTTCACCATATACAAATGAAATTGAAACCTTGAAACCGTAAATAGAGGCATTGACATCGATTATGCAACTACTAGAAAATAAAATATCTAATTTTATTTCATTATTATAAAAGATAGTCAAACCACCGCTTAAATCCAAAGGTTAAACCATGTACAAATTATTAAAACCAAATTGCAACTTAAATGTTTCCAAATATAAAAAAGATTGTTTAGTCTCTGATAAAAACACAATATCAGGCTTAAACTTATTCCATAAATCTCGTAGAACATCCGCCGTTAAGTCGCATTCCAAGCCTTGACAATTCCAACTCATGATCTTCACGCATTAGCCGGTGGATTCATGGGAGCCACCATTCCTTTTGTCGTTGACTTGGAAGGAACCAAACCTCGTGAACCTCCCTTAGGCGCATTCGCCACTTTTGTTGTCCCTGCACCACGATATACCATTGATTTAGAAAACGCAAATACCTGGGTATTTTTATCCTTAGACCCCAAATACTTCCTAGGTGAAACCAACAATAGTTTATTCATTTTCCGAGAATTCATTCCTTTAATTTTTCGGGGGTTTTTAGTACCTTTAACCACACTTTTAATCCTATTATCTAGCTCAATACCCTTGATCCCAACTGTTAAATCAACTGCATCCAGTACGCTATCATTACTAGAAAGGGTGATACCTGAATCAAAACCGGGAGGAACCACTGACTCCTCTGTCTCATCCTCTGTCTCCGCGAGAGATTTCTCTTCTTCCAGCGGCTTTAACCCCCCCCCCCTTCCAGCTCCTCATTGCCTTTCTGATGATCCAAAGCAAGGCTTGACTGAGGCTCTACCCCAATGTTTTCCCCCTGAGAAACCTCTATAACCATCTCACCCTCCTCCACTAATAGATCATCCTCATCTACGAGGCTATCCTCCATGGCTATCACCAATTTCGTTTCATCAGTAACTCCCGCCTCGACAACAACTTTTCCTTCAGCTTTATTCAAAGGTTTCGTAGCCAAATTCCCTGACAAAACCAGCGAATCATCCTCTTTTCCAAGTATGGCCGCGTACAAAGGTTGCGGCCACGCAGTGTTGCGCCGTTTCGGTACATACAAGTGATGTTCCTGTGATTGCAAATCCTTCGAATGAAAACGATTATTGCCTCCCTTAATGTTTTTACCTCTGTAAACCCGATTCCCACCGCCATATCCTTCGCGTTTTTTCACCTGATCCGCATAGGATTCACAGATCAAAGAAGATGAACCATGAACAGTTTTGAGTCGACCCTCCCGACTATGTGTCGATCGGTCCAAACTATGCACAAGCTCCATGTCTAGAGCCCTTTTGACAGGTAATCTGACCCGAGCAGCGTCATCAAAACGAGTATTCCCAGCCTGTACCTTCTCTGAATCCCGCTCTTGATGTTGCTCTACACTCTCATGTAACTCCGGACTCACGGACACATCATGCGTGAGCAAGAGACAATGTTTACAATACCCATTCAACCTGTCATACTTCAGCCCAACGTTGATCTTTTCGTCGGGCTCAAACGACACCACCGTGTTAAAAACTAACGGTTTAAAGCCATCAATGGTAATGAGAACGCTGCTCGTATCCGCATCCACCTATTTAACCTCTCCTATAGCCTTACCGACTACCTTAACCGTCTCTTCCTCCCACAAATGCAGTGGGATGTCTTGTAGTTTAACCCAAAAAGTAATAGCTGGTGGGTATGTCGATAACACCACCGACTCCCATCGGACTAACGATATCATCCATCCGTCAAAATGATAAGGCTCATAGTTAAGAACATCGACCAGATCACGCTCGGACTAAAAATTGAACTGAAATCTTCCGTTTCCCAATTCCCCACCCTCTACTCTTCCCTCAGAATGCCACATTTTCGGTAAATTCGTGAGCAAATTCTCCATTCTTTGAACTGAAGGGTTCATTAATCTACCAATAAGAATTAAAGAGAACTCCTGGACTCGGCGAGCTATACTGGCCTTGGAGAGTCTCACCGGCTCTGTACGAACCACACCCTTGCGACATTTACCCTTAGTTGAGTCATTACCAACACTTCCCAAAACCATACACGAAAAGCTAGCGTGAAGAGAAGTTTTTGACACATGACCAAGAGCAAAAATAGAAGTGAATGATGGCAGAGAGACCTATGTCGCCACACATAAATAGTAAACCCATCTTGCCTTTGAGGTACCAAGAGAATCTCAATCAAATTAAAGGCAGATCCGATGAAGCAAAAAAGAATCCTAAGATTTGATTCTACCAAATTCCCAGCCGATCTTTATCGATAGCAGTAGCTAAACCAAATCCTCTTTGTTACCTTACTTGATACAAAAAGACCCAGCAACCAAATCTCCATCAAGAAACTTGCCCCGAATATCACCTCCGCGGATCGTGATGATGAAATCACCATTAGTAACCTTCTCCTTTCTACTCTGGACGACGAATCCTCGTCATTAAGAGCTAGATCGTGCGCTGTAACTCCCACCCAAAAACCCTTGTGAAGATCCCGCGAAATAACCCCTCCGATTTGATTAGGTTCCTCCCCATCGAAACCCTGATTTGCGCCAAATCGGGCCACCCAAACCGATTCCCCAGAAATGACCCGTATCCATAACTTGACCCATTGATCGCCGGTGATCGGAGCTCCAGTGTGAGCCATGTCCGTTACGACGATAACCTAATCGAGAGCACTCTACTTTTCTCCATTTATATGTTAGGTCATAGTAGTACTATTTAATTAATTACATATCACATATTTTGATTATTTATATTAATCAAGTATATATAATAATTCTTGAAAGTCTTAGTAATTAATAAGGATATTAATAATAAATAAATTTTAACTATAATTTTGAATTTGATTTTTAGTTATAACAAAATATGTTGAGAAAAATATAATAAAATCGTACTAAAAGTCTTAAATATTTTTATTAAATAATGCATTACTTAATTTCGTAATGAGTAATATAATATTATTATAAAATAATGTTAATTAAAATTTTCTTATAAAATTAAACATTATAAACTAAAACAAATTCCATAATTATAGTCTATATTATATCAAATAGATGTATTATATGAATTAAAATATATTTATAAAATAAATAAAAAACCTGCACGGACATGCAGATTAAAGTCTAGTTAGCCCTTAATTTTATGTGTTTTTACAAATCTTGAACTATTTGTAACTAACCATTTAAACATTTCTTGCATTTTTTCTATAAATCATCCACAGACTTTTGTTTTTTGTTAAAATATTTTCTATTATAATGCGAGAACCACGAAACGTTACAAACGATTACAAACGAAGAGTCTGAAACGGGAAAATAGAGGATCCACAAGACCAAACAAGGTAAGGAAGGATGTTTAGCAGACATGAACAGAAGCTTTAAACAAGGAAATTACTGCAAAAGAAGGCCCGGGAGAATTGAAACCAGGAGTTGAGCCGACGACAGTACCAGACCTAGCAAACATCTCATAATCTGAATCCACCTCCTTTCACAGGACAACGACGAACGAAGCTCAAACACTGACTAAACAAAGCCTAACTACCGAGCAGGAAGGATCATAGTTTCCCGACATCTTCTAACGAATGCAATCGACATTACGCAACAGAGGCAAGACAAAGAAACTTACCCAAATAGGTCCGTGAACTGGAGAAGGGATTTGGCTTCGTGATGAGACGCAGCCGCTTGCCCGAAGGAGAAGCTTGAAAACAATAGACGCAACTAATATCTTTGCGAAGCCACCAGAACGACGAGACAAGAGCACATATTCTGGTACGAGACGCGCAACTTTAAACCTTGGGATCCCTTAACCAGCAATATAGAGAGGAGCCGCAAGAGAGATGTGTCTAGCTTGTCTCGGCAACCGTTGAACTCGGAGGAGAAGATTACAGCGGCGAAGAAAGAGGCACAGACTGTCTCGGCGGCAAGAGAAGAGCCAGACCGAGAATCCCACTCCAAGATAGACCGTACAAAGACCCATTCCTCAAACAAACTCCACTAATCGAGAAGAAACAGAGCCATACCCGAAAGACGATGAAGAGAATAACACAGAGGGACCAACAATCACGAACCTGAGAACCCAGCTAGGGAGAGGAGGCACTGATTTCAGAAGAGCAATGAAACTCCTTTCCGCCATGGGAGAAACCAAAAAGGAAACAACCAGGAGGCAGAGACACGCCACCGCTTGGACCACGAGAGCGAAAGAACACCGGCTCAGGGAGGAGGCGACGAAGAGATTGGAGCTGGAACCGTAGCCACCGCTCTCGATCTGAAGAGTCAGAGCCGGCAAACACAAAAACCGGCGCAATCCCTCACAGATCTGACGCATCCAGCACAAGAGCAAGCCCCAACGCAGATCGCAAGCTTCCGATTTGGTAACCGCCGTTCTCGTTTCTCACTGAGGTTATGGAGGCTCGACGAGACTGGAGGACGAAGAACGGAGTAAAAGAGACAAAGGAGAGGGGGGAGAAGCGGAGCACACGGCGGCTCCTCCCCGACTTATTTTTCCGGCGGCGGCGCTAGGGTTTCGGTGAGTTTTTCGCGAGACTCTAGAGAGAGACAGCCCCTCTCTCTCGCGTGAAGCTTTTTAAATATAAAATAAATCATCCACAGACTTTCACAATTACGATGTTTAGTTATGTCTTTTTGATTTAGAGCATAGCTGATTATCTTAAACATTTTCGTTATGAAAATAGTTAATTGTAAGTAAGGTTACCAGTCATGATATTCTGATTTCTTATTTGCATAATCAATTACACTCGGATTGTTTAGACCAACAAAATAATAATAATCACACTCCGATTGTGTAAAAATGAATAAGGAAGATAATTCACTGTGAATCTTGTTCTCTTGTGAATCTTGCTTCCTCCGTTTAGAATTAGGTAAAGAAACACGAAAACTCTCGTTAATTCTCTAAAACAATCAGACAAGGGCCTTTTATTCTTCTTTTTTTTTCCTCCATTTATAACGATGTGTTTATGAAATTTGTTGAATATTATATTATCATAGTGCTGTTCGTTTGGTTGTCGCAGCTTTCTGCGACTGCGGCTGCGGTTGCGTCTGCGGCTGCGTCAATCTCGTTTGATTGTTGTTCGTTTGGCAGACGCAGCCGCAACCGCAGGCGCAGGAAATTATTCGTTTAAAAGACGCAGGAAGTTGACGCAACCGCAGAAAGTTGACGCAGACGCAAATTGTGTTGTTCGTTTTGCAGACGTTGCGGCTATTCTTCATTTAACTCATATTTTATTTTTATAAATTTGTATAATTATATTCTAAATTTGTATAATTCATATTCTTCATTTAATATATAGTTTTAATATATTTACATCCAAAAAAATATTTTATTTAATTGTTAATAAATTTTTAGTCAAATATATAAATTTAACAACATTCTTTATCAAAATTATAAATAAAAATAATACACGAAATCTTAAATAAATAAAAATAATACACTAAGTCTTAGATAAAAATAATACACCAAGTTTTTAAATAGATAAAACTAATACATCAAGTTTTTAAATAGATAAAACAACAATAATAAGCAAAGAAAAACAAAGTCATTAACAAAAATATTTTATACCGTAAACGACCTCTACCATATTCATTTGTGATGTTCTTACGCAAAGCTTCCATCGCTCTATCACCGGTCGGCACATATACAATATGTCCACCACCACCACCATCATCATCACCTTCTTTTTCTTCTTCTTCATCACCATCACTATCAGCTTTTTCTCCTTCTCCTTCTCCATCATCATCACTTTGCCAATGTACAAAATCATGATTTTCTCTATGTGAATCCCGTATGAAGTTGTGTAGAGCCATTGTTGCTGTTACCAACTTAATCCATTTGACCAGACCTTACTTTGGATGCTTACGATCCAAAATTCTCCATTTTGCTTTCCATACTCCAAATGTTCTCTCAATCACTGATCGCAGACCCGAATGCTTTCGGTTAAACAAATCTCGCGCACTAACTGGTGGTCCTCCTCTAGAAAATTGACCAAGATGATATCGCATACTACGACGCGGACCAAGATACCCTGTCCTGGTAGGATATCCGGAGTCAATTAGATAATACTTTCCAGGAGGAGGATGTGGGAAAGAAGCCTCATTCCTCGCACAATGAGTCAAGACCTTTGTATCGTGTGCTCTACCAGGTACACCGAGATACGCGTATATGAACTTCATATCGAAGTTACATATAACAAGAACATTCATTGTAGGATCTTGCTTTCTGCCTTTATATGCTTCTGCATTTTGACCTGGAGGGCGAACCGACATTGGGTTCCATCAAGTGCCCCAATACAATCTCTGAAATAAGCCAATACCGATCATCATTCCTCAAAACATGATTTACTCTTGCAAACTCGCCTTCTTGTGGTCTTAGTGTATCCTCTGCAAACTTGAGAAGAGAACTCAAGACATCATCAAGCTTCCTTTTAACCATATCCAATGATCTTTGATACCTTGCACTAATATCCCGCACAATCTTATCTTGGCCAACAACCTCGAGAAACATTGCAACAGATTCCTCAATGTAGACATTGTGAGACTCTTGTAATTCATATTGCTTAGTTAGCATCTTACATAAAGCTTCAAAATTTCTTTGATTCATTCGAAGGATATCATAACATTGCTTATCAGATTCATACATAAGTCGTTGAACATGACGCCATCCTGCTCCTCTATCTGTTCTATGACTCAATCTCTCATTAGTAACCACATCAAACAAACCAAGTTCATCATCATCATCACCATCCTCATCTTCCAAAATCCATCTTTCAATCATCTACAAAACCAAAAAGTAAACATTTAGACTATCAACAGAAAGTTAAACATTTAGACTATAAAATTAAACATTTGAATCTTCTGAGACATGATGACTTCTATTTGAGAATCATGACTCATAAACATTTGAATCTTCAGAGACATGATGACTATTTGAGAATCATGACTCATAAAGTTAAACATTTCAAATTCTCATAACACAAACTAGTCAATCACTCATAGACTATAAAGTTCCAAATAAGATCAGACTATAAAGTTCCAAAAAGTAAACACATAAACTAGTCACACAAACTCAAGTTCCATACATACTAACTCAAACTCACAAACTAGTCACACAAACTCTAGTTCCATACATACTAACTCAAACTCACAAACTAGTCAATCATCACGTTTTATCTTGGTCCTAAGCTCCAGAAACTTAATCTTAGCTTCATCTGTCTTAAACGTTATAAAGCCCCTTTGACTCCCTTCACTATCTATAAGAAGTTCAATTGCTGCTTCATATAATGGAGACCACTCTCTCACTCCAGGCAATGTATTCAGTATCTCTAACACATTCTCAACACTAGAGGCATGTTCACGCTCCAACATCCGTTCCGCTATCCTATTCTTCACCTCAAGAGCTTCAGTCCGTTTTACACAAGCTTCTACAACCATATCTTTCTCCTTACGCTTTCTTTTTGCTCTTAAACTTCTAGCTTGAATTTGTTTCTGCGTTTCTGTCTGAGCTTGTGGCTGAGTTTCTGTCTCAAGTGCTTCAGTCTCAGCTGCTGGAATATCAACATAATCAGCTTTATCACCATCATCTCCACCCACTCTAGAATTCAAACTTACTTCTCCATGTTGAGCGCTCCATCCTTCAGCTCTAGTTACTACTACACCATGAAATTCCTCTTCAAACAGATCCATATTAGCAATCTCTTTGTATACGAATTTTCTAATTCCAGGACACTCCTATATAACAAAAAAGTTAGTTCACAATTAGTATAGTAGTTCTCTATTTATGTATAAGGTTACAACAAGAATTAGTATAGTAGTTCTCTGTTTATGTACAATCCATTCTTTTGTAGTTTTCTTTGACTAAATCATATATACAAAAAAGTTTGCTCTATGGTCAAAGTATCTACTTATCTGTTACATCATTACTAAAACATTAAGTATCTAACAAAATTTTATATCTAAACCAATTATTCTCTACAAATTTCTTCTAAAAGAATATGTTTTATTCCATCAGCCAACTCTCTGGTAAGTTTAACTACAGATATAAGTTTTAACAAATAGATCCAATCTAACTAAACAGAGTCATTAAGTTTCATAATGGAGTTTAAACCAGAGAAATTGACCTTTTCGCGTTCATTCCACCAATTATCCGACATCTCAATTCTTCCCATGTTATCAAACCCAAGCCTTGTCTTATTGTGAGTCAGCTTCTTAAACTTGGTGTATTTCTTCTTACTTGTGTCGTATTTGTTCTTAAAAGGCTGTCAATTGAGATATCATTTCTTAAACCTATCTTCAAATGTCTCCATGATGTTCTGTTTCCCACCTATTTTATTCATTGATGTACTCGTTCTATTTCGTTTTTTCTCTCTTCCACGTAGAGTTGGGAAAAAAACCCTAGTTTCCTTAGGAGGCCAGTTCTAAAACACACCAAACTCAGTGCCAAATAAAGACATAACAATAAAACACATAGAGAAGTGACCATTCTGAAACAAGAACAGGAAACAGGAAACAACATGGCAACCATTCATAGCAGGAACAGGAAACTTTGACTACAAAAACAGAGCAGGAATCAACAGAGCAGCCATTCACACCAAACTTTGAGTACAGAAACAAGAAACAACAGAGCAGCCATTCATAGCACAAATGTTAAATGGCAAATGTCCAAATGATGACAAAAACTTCATATTAGCTATGGCAAAAATCAAAAACCAAAAATCCAGTCTACAAAAGAAATTCAATTAGCTATGGCAAATAAAGACAGTTCCAAACACATAAAGACAGTTCTATACTTATATCTTTTGTCATCTTAAAATGGTTGAGAGTGAGAGCTTAGGAGGGTCTGAGACGAGAGAGCCACGAGCTGCCTACATCAGAAGATCAAATTAATTAAAGAAGGACCCAAGCACAGAAGCTGAATTGCACAGAAGATTTAATTTCTTTTTCCCTCTTATCAAAAGATATGCTTTACACAAAATGGTGCAGCTCACTTGGTATATACACAAACACAAAGTGATGGCTTTAATGATCAATCATCGTTAATGATCAAACAAGTGTTTTAGTCATTTTTTCACTTTTTGTTGTTTTGGTTTTAAATAGATGCACGAAGAGCTTCTCGTTCTTTTTCCCTCTTATCAAAAGATATGCTTTACAGAAACAGAGAGTTATAATATTTCAAATTTTAAGTTCTTAAAAAGTGTTCATTAAGTGTGACTAATCATGACAACAAGAAATATAGTTCTCTAGTAACAACAAGAAATACAGTTCTCTAGATCAAGACACAACTGTTGTAATATTCTACTTATATATGTATAATTATAGCTAAGTCTGTTAATATTCTACTTATATATGTGAGGTTGAGTCATATACAATACGTGCTTATACTCACAAGTAAAGTCTGTTAATCTGATTTGATGTTTATACCTTCAGTGTTGCAATCCTATCAGCGTGCAGCTTTTCTAGCTTTGGATCCTACATAGCACGAGCAAATAAGTCTAACGGTAAAAGCAGAAGCTTAAAAATCTCGAAAACAACGAGCCCATTAAGCAAAAAAACGCACTTACATCCATAAGTTCATCAAGATCAACTTCCTCATTGAAAGGATTTGATGCTTGTGCCTTCTCAATCGCAAGAACTTCCTGCAAAATCCATGTACATAAATCACTAGAAAACATACAAATCCTCACAGGTCATCCAACAAATAGCTTAGCCCACCACATCAGAAACTTCTAAAGTCTAACACTTTTACACACACAGAACAATTCTCAACAAAGATCAATCAAATCTACGAATAGAACATGTACAAAAGAAGAAACCCACCAAAGAGCGTTACACTATAAACACGAAAACACACTAAGTAAAAAGATGAGAATCAAATTGAAATAAGAAACAGAGGAGAAGGAGAAGTAAAACCAGAGGGAGATAGAGATAGAGAGAAAGAGAGAGACCCGAGAACCCAAAATCGAAAGAGATCGACACTTTTTTGGATACCTCGAGAGAGTGAGCTTGAGAGGGAGTGAGCTTCAGAGGGTCACGAGAGAGTGAGCTTGAGAGGGTCGAGAGAGTAGCTTCGAAGACGATTTGCAGAGAACACGATTTGCAGAGGGTCGAGAGAGTGAGGTTGAGACGCAGAGGGTCGATAGAGTGAGCTTGAGTCGATTTGCAGAGGGTCTCGAGAAGGACGAAGGAGAAGACGACACAAAGAGGACAGAGATGAAGCAAAGAAGATTTGAAGCTCAAATGTCTAGAGCTTGAGACGACGATTTGTAGAGAGATAGAGCTCAGAGAGACGAAGAAGAGATAGATTTTTTTTTTGCGTTTGGGAGATTTAGGGTTAGGGGGTGTTCTGTTGTAATTCACAAATAAATGTAAGGGTATATTTGTCTTTTACGGTTTTAAACGCATCAATTTTTTCCGCGACGCTGAATTTTTCCGTGATCAAAAATGTTAGACGCAAGACGCAGCGTTTGTCCGCAGTGTCTGGACGCAGGAGGCTGCGTCAACCAACCGAATAAGAAATGGCCGCAGACGCAAACGCAAGCCTCCTGCGGCAACCAAACGAACAACCTCCATGTTATGTTTCTGTAAGGTGTTTTGAGTAAAATGTTGTTTTGCAACAACTAATTCTTCCAACTATTTTGAATTGACGATGTTAACAATGTAAGTTTTTGTAGAATAAAATCAAATGTTTAAGAAGGATTGAAGATTAAGAGAAACATTGTTGAAGATTAAGAGAAAATATTGTGTAAAGTCTTAATAATTTATTTTTATGTTCTTGGTCTATATATAGAGCTTTTACAATAAAGAGGATAAGAACAAAGAGAAATATTTTGAACTAGCCAATGAGAGGGCTTTATTCAAAAAAATGATTGTTGGAACAGCCTAGCATAGTACAAGTGTGAGCTGGCAGCTCATTTCCTCGAAGCATACTTGAGAAAACTTGGTCAGACCTGCTTCAGCCCAACTTCACAATACTTCTCATTTTCCATAGTGGAGAACCAGATAAAACTTGGCATAACTAGATTGCTCCATTCATATCCTCATAAAATACTCCAATTGATCAATACTCCCCCTCAAGCTTAGGTTTTGGAATCACCTTAAAGGCTAAGCTTGGAAGAGAACTCATTAGTATCACCTCATTAAAAACCTCAATGTGGAAAACCATGTGGGACAAAACCACATTGAGGGAAAAAGAGTATGACACTAATAAGTTAGGGGACATTTGATCATGGAAGTGTCAAATCCACAAGACCAAGTTTCTCACAAATGTGATTGCAAACCTTGATACTTGCGGCTTTAGTGAAGATACCCGCGAGCTGATCTTCACTCTTTGTGTAGCATGGAAGAATGACTCCTTCTTCTATCTTTTCTCTAACCTTGTGGCAATCTATCTCGATGTGCTTGGTCTTCTCATGGAACACCGAGTTAGAGGCTATGTGTATTGCTGCTTGATTGTCACAATGAAAGGTAATAGGATGATCTTGTTCGATTCCAAAGTCCTTGAGAAGAGACTTAAGCCAAGTCAATTCATTAGTGAGCTTCCTCATAGCTCTATATTCCGCTTTAGCACTTGAGCATGAGACAAATTTTTGCTTCTTTGTCTTCCAAGTGACTAGGTTTCCTCCAATGAATGTACAAAAACCCGTAGTAGACTTCCTATCCATCCTATCTCCTGCCCAATTTGCATCACAATAACCAACAACCTCGATATTTCCATTCTTTCCCATCCAAATGCCTTGACCCGGAGACCCTTTTATGTATCTCAAGATCCTTTCAACCATGTTCCAATGATAAACCGAAGGCTCTTTTATATGTTGGTTCACTTGATTCACCGCAAAACACAAATCTGGTCGCGTAAGAGTAAGGTAGATTAGTTTCCCAACAAGTCTTCTATATTGTCTTGCATCCGCAAACTTCTCCTCACTTTTCTCCCCTTTTCCATTGACCTTGTAGCCATCTTCAAGAGGTGTTTTTGTTGCCTTGCAACCAAGTTTACCCATTTCTTCCAAGAGATCAAGAGCATACTTCCTTTGAGATAAGAACAAACCTTCATCGGACCTATATACTTCAAGACTTCAATTCTCCAAGATCCTTGATGTCAAAAGCCTTCTTTAAGAGTTCTTTTGCTGATTTGATACCCTCTTCATCATCCCCACTAACGATCAAGTCATCCAAATAAACTAAGATTACAACCAAGCCGTGGGAAGTTTTGAGTGTGAAGAGAGTATTATCCGAGTGAGATCTCTTAAATCCATTATCCATCAAGGTTGAACTCAACTTATGATATCAAGCTCTTGGTGATTGCTTCAAACAATAGATAGCCTTCCTTAGTCTAAGGGCTTGTTCGGGTTTACAAAGATCTTCAAGTCCGGGAGGAGGAACAATATATACTTCTTCAAGTTCTCCTTGAAAGAAGGCATTTTTCACATCCATTTGCCTCAAGTCCCAAGATAAATTAGTGGCCAAAGAAAGTACAACTCTCACTGTGTTGAGCTTAGCCACGGGAGCAAAAGTCTCCGTATAGTCCTCTTCATAAGTTTGAGAGAATCCCCTTGCAACCAAGCGAGCTTTATATCTTTCAATGTCCCCATTACTCTTATACTTAATGATAAACACCCATCTAGAATGTAACCGCTTTCTTTCCTTTAGGGAGATCTTCAACATCCCAAGTATGATTCCTTTCCATTGCTCCTCTTTCATCCTCAACCGCATCTATTCAAACTTTCTTGTCTTTAGCCTCTTCATAAGTGTTAGGAATCTGATTTTCCTCAATCTTCACAAGAAATGCTTGATGAGCTTCCGGCAAAAGGTCAATGGAATACACCTTCTGGATTGGATGAGCAACCGCTTGACTATTGTAGTATCTAGGATTCCTAAACTTGAGTCTAGTACTTCTTCTCAAAGATTGAACCGGTTCAACTTCTATCTCTTAAACCATTTCCCCTTCCTCTTGTTGGATATGCCCCTCTTGATCTACTAAGCCTTCTTGACTTGTATCTTGAAGTGGCTCTTCCTCTTGAGCTTGAGGTGGTTCATGAGTTGTTGCGTTTAGTTCTTCTTCTTGATTATCTCCACTATCATCTTGATTTGGTGGAGTATCAACTTATCTTGAATCCTTGGTCTTGCCATTACCAGATGATCAAAATAAAAAAAAACGCAAACTAGATGCCAAATCCAACTGTCTTGACAACTCTTCTAGATTCTCTCTTTCTTTCTTGTCATAATACCCTTGATCTTCTATGAATTTCACATATCTTGACAAAAAAGTCTTGCTTGTAGTAGGTTCATAACACTTATAACCCTTTTGAGTCGTTGAGTATCCAAGAAAGATGCATCTAATGCTCTTAGCTTCCAACTTGTTTCTTTGTTCTTCTGGAACATACACAAACCACACACACCCAAACACACTTAAGTGATCAATAAAAGGTTTATTTCAATTTAGTACCTCAAATGGAGAAGAGTCGTGTAAGACTCTAGTTGGGATTCAGTTAATGAGGTAGCATGAAGCTAAGACCGCATCTCACCAAAATCTCTTTGGAATATTAGCTTGAAACATCATAGCTCTTGCTACTTCCATGAGGTGTATATTCTTCCTTTTGACTACTCCATTTTGTTGTGGTGTGTGAGGACAACTAGTTTGATGTAGTATTTCATGTTTGCTCAAATGCTCCTTGAATATTTGACTTGTGTATTCTCCTCCATTGCCGATCTAAACACCTTTATCTTAGCATTGAATTGATTAGTAACATAGTTGTGAAAATTGAAGAAAGCTTCATATACTTTATCTTTAGATAGAAGTAATGTTACCCAAGTATATCTATACTTTTCATTAATAAATGTCACAAAGTACTTATGTCTATCCCTAGATATGCAAGGAGATGACCATACATCTGAATGCACCAAATAAAAACAATGCTCATAGATAGTATTAGACTTAGAAAATACAACTCGACAATGTTTACCAAGAATACAAGCTTCACGAGTGGAATGATCAAAGGATTCATTAGGTAATATTAAGTTCAAAGCACGAGAGTGAGGGTGGTCCAATCTAGCATGCCACAATACACTTTTATTAAAAGAAAGACAAAATTTAAAAGTTAAAGAGTCCGAATGTGATACGATCATTGCTAGCTCAAACTCGGAGGAAGATATTCATGAGCCAGAAGGAAGGATCACAAGATCTAAGACCAAGGAGTTAGCTCCAGAAGCCAGAGTAACACGTACAAAAGCTAAGGAGTTAGCTAAGGAAGTTTGAGCCTTGATTAACACGGAAATAAATGATCATCAAGCCACTGCTATCTACAACATATTCACCCATATTCCGCAAGAAGAGCCAGGTGACTTATTTGAATAGCTACAAAGAGGATAATGTGTAGTTGTACTCTTTCCTTAGAGAATGGGTTTTTCCTACACCGCGTTTACCATTCTTAAGGTTTTAACGAGGCATGCCATTTTTCCTCTTCAATAAAGCTATTTGATTAAGTACTTGGTTTGGTTTTAGCGCATGAAGACTTATCTTTATGTCGCATGTTTTCTTGTTTAAATTTAGACTTCATGTTGTTTTTTTTCGGTTATTTCCAAACTACATGTCGTTTTCTTTTAGAACCTAAAGGCGTGTGTGCCCTAGGTCTTTTCCTTTATATTTTCGTGCCTCCCTTGCTGTAATAGTTACATAATGAACGTGAAAAGAAATTTCAGCAAAAGACTTTGTTCTCTCAACTGTTTTCGATTCTAGACTTGAATCCGAGTTTCTAACGTGATCATCATCACTCTAGAACCTCTACAAAACCAGCAACCATTGTTTTCCAGCCCTTGGTTGTGTCGAAATCATCATTCCCACACTCATCAATCACGTCATCAGCCCGTCATCCAGTCCATCTGTTCATCGTTTCATCGCTGCGATCATTCCTCTATCCATCGCTTAATTCGTTCTTCCGTGCTACAGCCTTTAAATCTTCAGAGTTGCGTTCCTAGGATCGTATCAGAATAACTTGAAGATGCATTGTTGAGGACATAGAGCTCATCCTCGGTTTCTCCTTTGCCCAAGATTATACCATTCTCAATATCCTGAAACTTAACATCATTAGAACTAAATATAATATTGCAATTAAGATCATTAGTTGCTCTTTTAACCGAAACTAAGTTAGATTTGAACTTAGGAATGTATAAAGCATCACTCTTTTTGTTAAATAGATTCAATTTGCCGGTTCCTTCTATGGGTATCCCATTTCCATCGGCTAGCTTAACCTTTCCTACATTCTTATGATCTAAGTTCTCCAACAACTTAGCATTTCTAATCATATGATGAGAAGCGCCCGAATGCACAACAAGTTTATGATCACTATTTGCATTTAAATTAGATGTTAAGTAAGAGATACCGAGTTTAGAGGCATAAGCCTTGATAAGATCCTCCAAGTCACTCTTCTTTACATATTCCATTGAAGTATGTCTTGGTTTGAGGAGGTCTTGGCTACATCTTTTCCTTGAGAAATATGGGCGGATTTACACTCTTTGTAGTCCTTGAACTTTGTCGGCTTTAAATTAGGATGAAGAATCCAACACTTCTCTTTGAAATGACCTTTCTTGTGGCAATGTTCACACACCATACTCCTCCTATCCACAGCCTTGAAGACACCCTTATGAGCTACCACAATCTCTTTTCTTCCACCAAATAAACCCATTAATCCTTCCTCCTTTTGGACCCTTAAACATACTTCCTCCAAGCTTGGAAGCTTAGTCTCTCTTATAATAGACTTGATAACATCATTGTAGCTTGAGTTCAAGTTGAGAAGCAATCCAAATGTCTTATCTTGCTCTCTCCTTTCATTTAGAACCTTAGGATCTATAGAGCTTGGTCTTAAAGCATCTAACTCACTCCACAAATATTGGAACTTCCCAAGATAATTTTTGAAGTCTAAATCCTCTTGATTTAGCTCACTAATAACTTTCTTGATTTCATAGATTTGGCTAAGGTTGGATGCACCACCATAAACTCTCTTAAGAGTATCCTAAAGAGTCTTAGCCATTTCACAATAAGAGTAAACTTCTAAGATGGATGGTTCCAATCTATTTTGGAGAAAACCGAGCACAAGCTAATCCTCTTGAAACAATTTAGCATCCTACTTCTTAGTCTCTTCATCCTTCTTGCCTTTATCTGAATCCCATTCATCATCTACACTTTTTTCTTCCAAATTGTGTTGCCAAAGCCCTTTTCCACAAACTGAAGTCTTGATGGTCCTTGACCAAAGAGTGTAGTTAGATCCTTTGAGAATCACCGAAATAGCCGCTGGTTTGAGACTAGAAACACATTGCATCATGTCTTCCATGATAAAAACTTGATATTTAGATAGTAACCTTAGAAAAAGTTAAGAACTTTGAATAAAGGCTGAACCTTTGAGCTCTTAGTCACGAATAAATATTGAATATTTACTCCCAATACACGCTGAAATAGAGAAAGGAATGAAGAACAAACCCATATCTTGTAGAAAGTTGCTGAATTTTAGTAAGAAAACCGAATGAAGAGGAGCTTTCCTTGATGAATAGCTAGCAAAACCCAGAATTTCTTGAAGAACAACAACCAAAACCCAGATTTTATTGAAGAACAAATGAGAAAAAACCATAATCTTGAAGAATACAACCTTTATTGCTCTGTACCATATAAGTTTTTGTAGAATATAATCAAATGTTTAAGAAGGATTGAAGATTAAGAGAAACATTGTTGAAGATTAGAGAGGAAATATTGTGTAAAGTCTTAATAATTTATTTTTATGTTATTGGTCTATATATAGACCTTTTACAATAAAGAGGATAAGAACAAAGAGAAGATATTTTGAACTAGCCAATGAGAGGACTTTTTTCAAAAAAATGACTGTTGGAACAACCTAGCATAGTACAAACGTGAGCTGGCAGCTCCTTCCCTCGAAACATACTTGAGAAAACTTAGTGATTCGGCGGCGATTCTTGGTGATGGCTCAGGATTTCTGGTTGTTGGTTCTCTGGGTGTGGTTTCGGTGGCCAAGCAGTCAGCTGTTGGTGGCTAAACTCTTTCTTCGGCTGTATTTTCTACTCAATCTTGGGCTTCGGTTGCTGGGTCGGTGGCGAATCCTCTAAAAAGGCATGTTCTTCATTCAGATGTTGATGGGAGCTTCGACATTCCTGATGAGATTTTGGAAGATCCAAACAAGCTGTGGAAGAATTTTTTGATTGGAAAGTTACTTGATTCGACTCTTCATGTGGCGAAGGTGCATATGATAGTCAACAAATTTGGAGTTACGGTGATAAAGCAGTCAAAATTGATGTTGAGGTGCTGGACTCGACAACGATGAAGTTTCGCGTTACAGATGAGTCAATTTGTAGAAAGATCTTACAACTTGGGATTTGGAACATTGTGGGAACCGAAATTCTCACCGTCAATGTTATGTGGTTCACGGACTCTCTGTAGCCAAAGATCGACAGATCAAGANATTGCGAAGCGATATGCTTTTAACGGTGGAAAAGTAATAAGATTCGTAAGAATAGGTTAACGTGAATGAATACAGAATGAGTACGAAAGCGAATCGAAATTAAACGAAAAACGTAAGCGAAGAACGATTCGACATACACATATAACGCATA
>OVAN01007911.1:0-18963 GCA_900406275.1 Anastatica hierochuntica | reverse complement strand
TATATATATATATATTAATGCAAACTTACTTACTATACCAATTACACCAAATAATAAACAACATAGCTAATTTTTAAAAATAGAAAAAAAACATATTATTTCTCCACAATAACTATCATATAATATCATATCTTCATCGAACTATGTTGGTTTAATGTTAACCAAACGATTTTAAACCAGTTAAACCAATGCAAAACCTAATTTAATCAAAAAAAAACAATTTATAACAAATTTCTAATTTCTGAAAAAATCTCAATTTTCAAATCGATTTCAGATCTCCTCTGAGATGATAGCTTTTTTCCGACACGGTTCATGTCCCCATGTCGTGCCTCACAGACAGTTTTACAAAGAGGCTCGAATCCACCTTCAAGCTCAGGTCTGATGCTCATAAAACCAATCTCATTCCAATGATACCACAACCTCCAGTGTTGCTGCTTCGATCCTCGGTAGCTCATTTTTCGCAAATCGAGCCTTGTTATGCCTCTACATCAACCTACTCTCGCTGTCAAGCTTACTTTTTCTTTGGTGAACCAGGAGCTTCTTTTCTTTAGTCAAATCGCATTAACCTCCGGCGTCATGTATGTGTTTTCCGGTGACAGCTGAGGCTATTCACCACCGAGACACAATATCGGCGAAATCTGACTTTCTTGCTTATGTCTCGTGAGCCACAATTTTTCACATTTTTAAGAATATGTTGTTGCATCAGCGTGAATCGACGAGACCATCAACTAAGCTCCCAGCAATCACTTTTGGGGTTTCTTATCATCAACTAAGTAGAGAGAAGTTATACAGGGAAGCACAACAAATCAGAGGTGAGTTCACATCATCCTTAACTCTCGATTCATACTCAATTGATTGTCTATATTGGATTCGCGATGATGAGTCTAGCCGAGTCTCCCTGATGAAAATATGGATGACTGAATTGGCCATCTAGATTGGTGAATCAGGATGATGAGCCGACAGAGTTTGCCTATGGAAGACTGTTGATTGTGAGAAGAGGAATCAAATCTAAGAGAACATGAAATTGGGATACATTTTCGCTAAAAGTTGAGATTTTGCTTAAATTTGGTTTTATTCTATCAAAATTGGATTTTATTTAGTTTAATTGTTTTAAAATTGTTTGGTTAACAGTAGACCAATTAAAACAATGGTGCATGGTAATTAAGTTTCAACTATTATAGGAGGAGATAACACCAAGCAACATAAAATGTAGATTTTCAATTATTAAATATAGACATTTAGAGGAAGCAACTACTCCATCACAATAGATTTGATAGACAGAACTATCCATCGAAGCAAACACAACACGCGTTAAAAAAAATTTTCACCAAATCAAGAATGTTTGTATCCATATCGCTTACTATCTTGACGTTGCTAAATGGTTTAGTCTGACTTCGAGTCTAATAACATAGTTGAGTAATTACATATGAAATATTTTATAAACACACATTTATTTCACATTATGATGATGCTTTGAAAGATTTTATTTTATTCCAACGCATCCTTTTGAACTCTATCACACTTGTTTATCCCAAATCTGTTTGTCATTTTCTAAATGCACTTGCTATCCTTTTTATCTCTATGTTGTTTTCTATTGCCTTTGCTCCAAAACAACATATTAGACAATATGTTTATTCTAACTTAATTCAGCATTATTTTTTTCTTTCATCACATTTTTCTAATCAATCATCTGATCTCCTTTAAACTTGATTTTTCAGTAGAACATGTTACTTAAAGTTCAAGGACAATATAAACTATCAATAGTTATTTTTTGTCGAGAAAATAATGCTATTAATTTGAGTAAATTTTTTTCAAATATTTCATTTAAACTACAAAATAAATACATAACTTTCTCTCAAGTAGCATTTCGTTTTGATTTTTTTCCTAAAAAATAACAGTTGTATTAGAAAAAAGGAAAATAAATAAATGTTTTATTTTTGTTCTTTTAACATTATAAATTTTTTCTTTAATTGTATTCATTCACAATTATATGTACATTAACTCTTCAGGAAAACAAAATTTATTTAATTTGTCAAATGAGCTTTTCCGACTTTTCAAATATTTATTCATCCAGTCACTATTCGTGTTTCATGTATTTATATTCCCTTTTGTAACATTTAAGTTTCTTTTAATTCAAAGTTTAACAAACGGCAATAGCATAAAAGCATATGGATCAATTGAATCATTAAAATTTAAGTGCTCAACTGTTAAAATGATTTGTTTTAGTAAAGGAAAATATATAGTGAATATCAATCAAATCTATCATCCATATTATAAATAGGAAGTAATTTTAGTAGAAAAATCTGATTTGTTTTAGTTCTAAAGAAAAATATTTAGCGAGTACCAATCAAATCTATCATCTACTTATCTATACAATAAATCTATACTATAAATGAGAAGTAACTTTAGTAGAAAAATATGATTTGTTTTAATTCTATTGGACAAAAATGATGACATAGATGAACTAAAAAGATGACATGGAAGAGAAGAAATGATGATACGTAAAATTTGACATTAGCTTAATTAAATAGATAACTTTATTAAGATATGTAAGTATAAAATATTTATTTTGTCATTATTTCAAATATTTATGAAATGCTAATATAATTAATACTAAATTCATCATCATTATATAGTTTTATAAATTATATAAATGACCAATTATGTTAATATAGAGATAATTATTTTTATCAATAAAAACTGAATTTTTTTGTGCACAAAATTTTTTTTATGAATGAAAAATCTGAATTTTTTATTTTATGAATGAAATTTTAAAATAAGAAAATAAAAAATGATGATTAAAAAAGTTGAAATCAATGTTGATTAAAAATTTTTAATCAATGTTCAACAAAATAAGAAAAAAGAAAAATATTAAAATTGTGAAACATGTTAATTGGCAAATCTATACTATAAATAAGAAGTAACTTTAGTAGAAAAATATGATTTGTTTTAATTATATTGGACAAAAATGATGACATGGTTGAACTAAAAAGATGACATGGAAGAGAAGAAATGATGATATATAAAATTTGACATTAGCTTAATTAAATAGATAACTTTATTAAGATATGTAAGTATAAAATATTTATTTTGTCATTATTTCAAATATTTATGTAATGCTAATATAATTAATACTAAATTCATCATCATTATTTAGTTTTATAAATTATATAAATGACCAATTATGTTAACATAGAGATAATTATTTTTATCAATAAAAGCTGAATTTTTTATTTTATGAATGAAATTTTAAAATAAAAAAATAAAAAATGATGATTAAAAAAGTTGAAATCAATGTTGATAAAAAAGTTTAATCAATGTTCAACAAAATAAGAAAAAAGAAAAATATTAAAATTGTGAAACATGTTCATTGGCAAATCTATACTATTAATTTGAAAGTAACTTTTGTGAAAATCTAATTTATTTTAAATTCGTTGGTAAGAAATGATGACATGTTACACAAAAATATGACATAGTTAACATAATTGATGATATAGAATAGTTGATATTAACTTGATTGAATCTTTATTGAAAACTTGATAAAAGTTACATTTATTTATAAATATTATATAATAATATTGATCATAATTTAGTTTTGCCGATTAAATTATGTAAATTTTACAAAAAAAAAAAATTAAAATCAATTACGAGTAAAAATGTTGTTTAAATGAATGTAAAATATGCGCATATCAACTCCGTCAGACTTGCGTTATGCTTTTCCTCAAGCAAAGAAACAATGTCATTTCTTGAAGAGATATTTAAAAACGGGAACTCAAAGCCACATAATAAACGAAATGCCTCAATATCAATGTTCTAAAGACAAGTATAATAGTGCAAAGATCATCAAAGACTCTTCGTGCTTCTCCATATTGATCGCAGAACCATCCCTAGGCACTTAAGCTAAGTATTCACGAGTCGTTTCGTCTACCAATATCATTAAAATATGAAGATTTTCATATGTAATCTTCTTTACTCATGGGCTATGCATCTTATCTGTTTGGATCGGTATAAGAAAGGTTTAAGACATGAAGAAGCCTTTGCAAGAGAAGTTTCCCTCAATTTTTTGGGTGGTTTCTCTCAAATAGTAGTGCAAGACATATGGCAAAATCAAGATGGAGTCAAACAATTTATGCATATTTTACTACCTCTAATGATTCCCACCCAAATTTACTTAAACATTTACACGATACCATTTGTGTTTCCCATTTCAATCATAGAAACCATAATCTCTTTTATTCTTTATAACTCATTCTTCTCTTTTCTTTTCTTTTTGTAACAACTAGAGATTCATGTATACTTTTGTCTAAGTTTCTAACCTTTTTTTATTTTTTTTAGATCCACTTTTCTAATCATCTATTGGTTCATTCTTCTTCTTTTAAGTTATTGTGAAGACTCTCTAATATTTTTCTTTCTTTTACTAAGGTTAGAGTTATATTTTCTAATCTCTAGTGTCTTTCCTTCTTCTTTTCTTTCTTTCCTTTTCTCTTTCTTTCTACTTACAACCAAACAATGGATCATTTAAGTACCGAAACACACTTCCCATTGTTGAAACACTAACACATTCCCAAAAAATCCAAAAACCCATTGAACTTTTTTAAAAAGTACCCTCCCTAAGTTATCTAATTAACCTTAAAATGAGGTTAGTTCTAAGGAAGCATTCCTTTGTCGTTCAACTTCTTTGCGCACGGGTTTTGCCCATGTACTCAGTTTCCGGAAAAGGTCTCACATTTGAATCATTAGAGGGCTTGAAAGGAAGGTTTAAAGGTTATAAGGGCATGATACTACTCTTAAAATGAGATTAGCCACTTGAATTAAGAAGAGTGGTAAAACGAGGTAAGAACTAGCTTAAGTATTTAGTGTTTATTTACGGTTAAGCATATCAAAGCTCTGAACCAAGAGTTTTAAATTCAATTAAGTTCCTCTTAGTTGAGATTGGTTTCAAAAGATGACAAGTTTCAATTTTTGCTTAAGACTTCAAGACGTTAATTCCTAAGATGGATTTTCCAATGAATTTAAAGTGGTTTAAGCATCATTATACTTCTAATTAGGGCATTGATCAACAAGCAAATTGTAACTATCTATAAGGCAATCCTATCTTTATTCCCTATAATATACATATGCAATCCTATATGAATCTAACCACCTAAGTTTACACATATAAACACAATTTATATTCAAGTTTAAAAACATTGAAATTTTTTTAAAAAAAATTCATGAATTTTTACAATGCAAGACTCAAGTGATGAAAAAGGAAAAAACAAAGAAAAATGCTCATTAGTACATATCCCCTCCCCCGGACTTAAATTTCACCGTCTGGTAAATCTTAAACCTTGGGAGAGAGTTTTAAAAACATAAGTGCATGCAACTAAATGTTTATACAAGGGACATGAGCTTGTACCTTGAACCAAAGAGCATGAATGAGGAGTGGAGACAGCTTGAGTTTTGGAGAGGATTGCTTGAGCTTATTAATTCTCCTCGAACTTCTTCATATGTGTTTTCCTTATTGGTTTTTGATTGAGTTTGTACCTAAATAAAGGATTAAGGCATATAAGTATAGAAGAGATTTAAACAGCAAATGGTCAACTAAGAATAAGAGTAAACCATAAGATACTTCAAGCACAAATGTTTATACTCAATTGGTTCTACTCAAGTCTACTTTGTAAGATCATTAAAACATCTTCCAAACTCAACCTTTAATAAACATTTACGTGCCTAGACAACCAATTCAGATCCGCTTTTAAGAGACATTAAACCTTAAGATTCTTGAAATAAATTCATGCTTAAATAATATTCTTACGCGTCCCTAATCAAGTATCTAAATCAAATTCAAACAATCACTTTAGCAAATATGATTTAGAAAGTATTCTTCCACATAAATCTCAACTTAAAGGGATTATAAGCTTATAATTTCCCTAAACACATTTGAAATCCAACCAAAGACACAAACATAATTTAAAAAGAAACTTAAAAGCATAATATAAACAAAAATATATTCATGGGATTGCCTCCCAAGCGCGCTTTGATTTAAGTCTCATAGCTTGACTTTCTTTTTAGGTTCCCCTAATGAGACCATGGATCACCCGACTCATATTCATCGTAGAACCATCCCTTAAATGTCTTTTTCTGTATTTCCTCAAAATGACTCCTTCTTAGATCATTGATGCTCACTTTCTTGGTGGAGACTTGACATGAGTCTTTTTTAAAGAGTTTTTCCTCTGGAGATTCTTCTTCTTGAATCCTTTAGGAGGTTTCTCTTTGTGTTCTTTCTCCATAGGCTCTTTGACTTTTTTATAGTAATGGGGATGAGAATCGCATGTGTTTTTCTTTCGTTGGGAGGTTCCATTATTCTTTATTCTTTTCTTCTTGTGCAAAATTTTTCACCAAGCTCTTGAGGCATAATATATTGCAAAGACTAATAAAGTCTTCACATACTTCAATCATCTCACTTCTTTGGATGTCCAAGGAAGTTCACATTAGTAAGGTGAGTTCAAACAAAGAAACTTTATTTTCTTTTAGATGCCATCTCTCTCAAGCTTTTCAACTAAGATCTCTTCACTAGTTTATCCAAAGAGCAAATCACATTTGTTGACAATCTCTTCTTCTTCTTGAATACACTTTATTTTGGCTTCTTCCTTGATTGAGAGTTCATTTTCATTTATGGAATCCTCCTCTCTCTTCTTTGTGCATTCAACAACCAAAGCTTCTTTATGAATGTCCTCAAGTTGTCTTCCCAATTAGCATATTTCTTCTTCTAATCGTGGAACGAATCAGTGTTAATATCTTCTATTTTAAATCTGAACACAAGATTTATAGAATCATTCTCTCTATTCTTTGTGAATTCAACAATCAAAGCTTCTTCATGAATGTCCTCAATTTGTCTTCCCAATGAGCATATTTCTTCTTCTAATCGTGGGATGAATCAGTGTTGATATATTCTATTTCAAATCCGAACACAAGATTTATAGATTTAGTGTTCTTGTGGTAATTCAAACTCTCATGTAGAGTATTTAGCTTCAACTAAAGATGCATCCTTGGCTTGCAATTCCTCTTCAAAACCCTCCTCAGCATAAATGGGGAAAGCTCTAATTATCTCGGTCTCATAGTAAGGAATGTCTTTTTCTTTTGATTTTCAACCTTTTGTGTGTTTGTCATTGGTGGACTCTTCATGTGCCATTATTCATCCATGCTTGAGCCAAGACTCTTGACCATAACATCCTTTTTGGTGAAAAAAGAATCAACAAGTTCATTCATCTCTATCATTCCCTTTTCTTGCTCTTCTAAAATCTTCCAAAGCAAGTCATTAGCATCTTCTTCTTTTGCCACATTTAAAGGAGAAAGAGATTCTTGAACTTCATAACATTCATTCCTTAGATAATATGTCTCACCATATGATTGATACTCTCTTGAGTTGGATGCTTCATAAGCTCTTTGATAACTTGTCGGGTTCCAAGCTAACATCTTTTCTTGAGCTTTTAATATAGCCTTCAACATTGAAGTTATATCTGAAGCCATATCCTTTCTCCATTGTCTTGTACCTTCCATAAAGA
The DNA here is from genome assembly GCA_900406275.1 of Anastatica hierochuntica. Lineage (NCBI taxonomy): Eukaryota > Viridiplantae > Streptophyta > Magnoliopsida > Brassicales > Brassicaceae > Anastatica > Anastatica hierochuntica. Next base: position 11,416 of record OVAN01007911.1, on the reverse strand, counting down.
ATAAACAATTAAAAGAAAATTAGTAACTAAACACATTAAAACAAACAAAAGAAAACTTAGTCTAAGAAAAATTTGAAATCCTAATGTTAAATCAAACTAGCTCCCTAGAAATAGCGCCAAAAAATTGATGGGCTTCAGTTTGCTATTTGTTAAATCAACTTCAAGTTTAAATTTATAAACTTTAATCAACTAACATTCCTCATTAAACCGCAAGTGCACGACTATGACGGTTGTAGTACTTAAGGGTCGAACCCGAGATAACTAGAGATTCAAGCACTAGAATTGGGACAAAATCTCCTAAGCTAGATAATAGATAAGAGAGCGATATAACTACTAAGCTAAGAGATATTAAATTCAAAAACAGAATAAAAAGAAGTAAATAAGATATAAATGCATTGGACCATGATTTTAACTATCATGAAATGAAATAAGAATCAAACAATGATGCAAAGAGTGGATTAAACACCATCTAGAACATGGAGCTCATAAATAAGACAAATCCATTCTCATAGTACTAATCACTTCATTAATCACATAATTAGATAAATGTTTCAATTGTAATCAAATGATCAATGAGCATTAATAACAAGTCCATTTAGTCGCTAAACACCCTAATTATCAATTCCCATTGACTAGATATGTGTAGCTCATATAAGATTGGTTCAAGCATTTCATCGAACACCTTCCAGACAACAAAATGCATTAAGTCTAAAATGACTTTCCAAGCCTAATATAGCATTAAGCACAATCAAACATGAAGGATCTAACTAGATACAACCTAAATTATCATCATTCAACCATCAAATCAACTTAATCTAGCATAGCCCATGATCCAACTAAAGACTACTCACTAAAAGCCATGTAAAACTAAGAGATTGTCACTAGCCTTTGATGATACATGTAAAAGAAGAGTAGATGAGATAAGATTATTACTAGCAAACAAACTATTAGAAATGAAAAAATTGTAAAATTGAAGAACAGAGAAGAACAAGGGAAGAAACAATAATCAAAGAGAGATGAAATGTATTAAAGAAATAGAGAAATCCAAAGCAAAGTGATTACGATCTTGATTTGAATCCAAAAAAAACTAAAAGTATCTTAAAATCTAATAGAGAACAAGGCTTAGGTAGTTTAGGGTTTTTGGTGGCTAACAAATTGTATTTATAAGCCAAATTCTGGATTGCATCGGCCCAAAACAAACCGGGTCTGATCATGATTTTTCTTGGTTATATCAGGTTCTCATCAGTCTGAGATAGGGGTGCGGATTGATGTGGCTCGGTCGACACGGGTGGCAAAAATCCTTGGAAGGTGAAATGGTCGGTGCAGCTCAATGTGCGCGCATATATCTAGCTTGACGCATTTTGCTTCATAATCTCATCGGTCAGCTTAGACCGATAAGCCTGGATCGATGAATGGCTACGAATTCTCGTGACTTCCACATCGGGCAATGTTAATTAATGTGGGTAGATCAGTATAGTTCTCGGATTCCCTTATCTCCGTATCGGGCAGTGCAAGTCGATGGAAGTGGGTTTATGAGTTCTTGACAGCATACATGTCTTCGATATTTCTTCCATAACTCTTGAACTGTAACTCAGAAAGAGTTGAAACCACCTCCAAAACGAAGCTAATTCAGTTTCCTATCTTTTTCAAGAAGATGAGGTTAATAAAAGTAGTGGAAGGTATCCTTATGATCCAGAATTTAGGATGTTTGAGTTAACATTGCACTTTCACTTATTCCAATCGCATCTTATCCAAGTCTCAAATGTATTCCTTAACTCCGTACTCCATTAGCACCTAAAAAAGACATAAAGCATACCAAATGCAATGCAAAATACCTAAACATATGCAAATGGACTCTTGAACACCTATGCATGCAAACTAAACAAATATGATGAGATTATATATAAATATGTAAGAAGATGAATTGAAAACGTATAAATATACGTTTGAATGCATGTAAATTATGCTCATATCAACCACCATTCACCAACACTGAGAACCGATGAATGGTCTAGAACCTCTTCCTTCGTGAATCTGAATTTTCTGGAATCCAAACTCTAAACCTGAGGAAAAGTAGCCACCAAGAAGTCTGAAACCCTAATTAAATGCTTCGCTCAACGATCTGGTGGGCCGTGGTGGGAGACGTCTTGAAAAGGGGTTCAATTGGAACAGCCATCACAGGCCAGATACAACAAATAGACTTCTGCTACGCCAATGTCAACCCAAAACCAAACTGATTCCTCCTTCCGGAAGGATGCACCTCGCCCAGGATCAACCTAAAAGAGCTCGCCTCTGTAACCGACCGAGCTTTTTCTAGACCTAGCCTTGAGTTGATATCCAGCCCGCATTGAGACTCGAAAGAGCAAAGCCAGCTTAGCCCCAACCTGCATCATAGCCAAATGGACATGCACCTTGCAAAACCGCTTCAACTCACGCCAAAAGAGAGACTCCCTATCCCACGTGCCGTCTTCCCTGGAAAAAATATAGAAGCCAATTCAAAGGAGAAAACAACCTAGAACTCTATATCGAACCCAAAACTTTGACCATGCTCCTCAACATCGTCAGTACCTCACATCAACTCTAGGAGGCCACGACCTCCGCCACTGATTTGGCCGGAAAGGTGGCTTCCACAACACAATCTCATAGCAAGCATGTCGACATCAGAGAGGATGAAAAAGGAGGAGGGAAAACAAGAAAAGTGAGGAGGTAGAAGAGAATGTCGCCGGCGACGAGATCCATCAATGACGGCGAGGGGCGATTAGGTTTTTCTTTTTTTGTCACAAAAAGGCTTTTCTATTACTCAAACAACTTGAGGTGGTGCAGCAAGCCACACCGGAATAGAACAACCCACAAGAGAAAAAGCAGAAGACTGCAGTCTAGCTAACCTAGCTAACCTAGCTAAAAGGTCTGCTTTTGAGTTTGACAACCGTGGAACATAAGTCAACGTGAAAGACGAAAAGGCATTCTTCTCCCTCTCAAACTCTCGTAGCTCTGTCGCAAAAGCTGGCCAATCATCAGGCTTCGCAATCATATGAAGAACATCCATGCTGTCTGTGCCAAACTTCTGCACCTCCGAATGAACCGCCACGCTCTGCATCGCCAAAATCAGAGCCTCCAGCTCTGAGTGGAGAGAGGACATCCGCCGAGCTTGATTGCGAGAACCCAACAGAGTGCACTCTCCATTGACACCAACCAGAGCCCAACCCATCCAACTATAAGTGTCTGACGCCTTCCAAGAACCATCAACCAAACAGATGTTACGCAAACATAAGGTTTACGTACTTGTGTCCTGTGACTCATACAAAGGAGGAGAGAGAACTTCTTAAGGTACCTTTTATCATACAAATTGTTAGCTTTTAATATATTTCATTCTTGTTAAGGTATTTATATCATGCTAACAAATTATATTTTTTCACATTAATAATATTTATGTTCGTTGAATTTATAAAAACAAATAGATGTATTCACTTAAATTTCATTAGTTATATATAAGAATAGTTGAAAATTAACATGTTAATTAGTTTTTAATATTTTCTTTTTTTTGTATAAGTGGACATTTTAGATGAAAAAATAACTCCCCCCCGTTTCGCTTTAGTTGATGTTTTAGGGGTATTCTTTTGTTTTATTTTAGTTGATGTTTTCAAGTTTCTATGCAAAAAGTTAATGCTATTTGATGTTTTTGACCATTTGTATTCTGCAGAGTGATTTTTTATTGGTTTATTTAGCTTTAGTCAATGTTTTTTTATGGAAAAGAGGTAAATTAAATAAAATTTAGCGATTTTTTAATCAGTGTGTAAAAATTTTAAACATCAAGTATTATGAAACAGAGAGAGTATATGATTCGCAAGATATCTACTATATTTAACCTAGTCCAACCCTAAAATTCATCGGTTTCTACAAATCATTTGTAGCATTAGAAATTACTAATTCAAAATTAATTGGTAATGAATAAATTCATCCATGTTCTTTATATGTTTTTTCTAGTTCATTTACACTTCTGGTGAAATATGTATTAATTCATTCGAAGAAATGACGTCTACAGTGTATTTTTTAATTTTTAATATTCTATTATACAACTAATTTGAGGTTAGACCGATGACATAAGTTTTTTAGGTCAGACCATTTTTAGTTTAGATCAAGAGAATCAAGTTACTGAATCGATTTTGATTTGGAATCATGTGTGTTTCAACTGTAATACTATATTAAAACAATTGACTTAGAATAGATTAGTGGAGATCCCCTAAACAAATCCCTTCTCAGTTTCGAGGTGGTCGCACACCACTTGTTCGACATCTCATGCCTCTTGGTGCTCTAAAATTGGGCTACCCACATAAGAGCACCCGCATTAAGAGTTCAATGCGGGGTTCACACACAAATCAAGAAAAAAACACAAAACCCGAGGAACCCGAGCTCTCTCGAGCTCTTTCGAGTGAATCCGAATCATAAGAGGTTTGCCACGTGGCAAACCTCCATTGGTCCGATTTTTTTTTTTAAACGAAAAAAAAATAAAAAAATCAATTTTTTATTTTTTTTGGTGAACCTCTATGGATTCACCATGCCCTAAAGGGTCTTTATTTGCACATTGGCTTTCTCCATGCTTTAAATTATATTTTAATACATGATTGCCTTCCAAGTTATAACATTCTTTCATAATTTCCAAATAAACCACACTGTCCATGAAGAAATGTTTTTCTCAACAAGAAAAAGAGTAAATATGTAATACAAATTAGTTCCTCTTTTTTCTGAATAGAATTAATAGATAATACAAATTCTTTTTTTTTTCACTAACCTGAAACCACTAATTGTTTTTTTTAATTTACATCCATCAACCATCAAACCCAATATACTCATAACAAAGTACAAAAAAAACTATATTACCATTCCAAGAAAAACAGCACTAAGATGATTCAAAGAGAAGTTCAGAAGCTCGAGTAGATTCAGACCAAAGTTTTTGATTAAAGGCGACTTGAAGATGATCAGGTATAAACTGAGTACGACAAAGTGGACACGTCATCTGGTTATAACCCATCATCCAACGGTCCAAACACTCCCGATGGAATATATGCCTGCAATTTGTCAGCCGTCGGATCTCATCGTCGTTTTCGAAATCGTAGAGACACACCGCGCAACATTCGGATTCGGGTCGGTTTAGATCCGAGAATCGAACAACCGGTAAGATCTCTCCGGCCAGCATCGCCGCTGAGTAGAAGTTAGAGTCTTGGTAGGTTGTGGCCGTGGAGTTTGGTGGCGGCGAATCAGGCAATGAAGATGAAACCGGGTCGGGTTCTAAGAAATCGGGTAAACCAATGACCCGAAAAATGGTGGAGATCAGTTTTCGGATCAGACCTAAGAAAGAGAGTAGATAGAGGAAGATTTTTGGGAGAAGAAGCTCGGAGTAGCCCACCGGAAAACCCATTGTCTCGTCGTTAGATAGAGAAACTGTAAGGTAGAGAGAGAAGAGAGAGAGAGAGANAAGAGGGAGAGAGAGAGAGAGAGAGAGAGAGAGAGAGATTTTGGATTGTGATGAGAAGATGGAGGAAGGTGGGATTTATATATATATACACACACACTTGGGGTTGGGGATGTGATTAGTTAACTAGTCGTTGCATTGTTTAATATATAGTCTAAAATAATGTGTGTGTTTTTGCGCGTTTTGCTGTTTGATTATTTTTCCTTGATGAAGGATATAGCGAGGAATGTGGTGATGATGTTTCTTTAGGTTGTAATTTAGAGACTACCTTCTTGACCTTGTTTTCATTTCTATATAATTATCTGTTTCTTCTCTTCATATTGTATTTGTTTCTTTTGCATGTCAAAAATGTTATGGAAGTTTCGTGATACAATCTTCGATTTTAACATTACTTAACAATGTTAGTCTAATGCATATCCATTTTTTTTTAAATATATGATGATATGTTACATATTGACATCTATATATAACCAAAAAACGTTAACACAAGTATCTACATACATTTTTATCGAATTCCAAACAGAATGGAGCTAATCTTTTGCCGCGGGGCTACTGAAATTAGGCGAATTTGAAAGTTTATCTTAAATGTCAACCCGGACACACGACAAATGCTTCTACCTTTCACTATTATGATTCTTCACTTATTAATTTTTAACCAACATTATTATATGTGACCTAAATTAATCACGTCCATAGAAAAGTATTCCTAGCTCTTCAATTTTGATTTTGATTCCGTTATTCTAATTTACTTCTAGAATACAATATATATTAGGAGAAAGAGAGAGAGAGAGAGAGATCAATTTCTAGAGTGAAAGAGACATATGGGAATCTGACTAAAATGTATGAAAGAGCCAAAGCAGCACTGACCCACCTCACACCCTCTCCATTTTCTCCTCCTACATTTCACATTCCTACATTTAACACTTCTTAAGTTTAGTTGATCCAATAGATTATTGATTTGTTAAATATGTAAAATGTGTTCAGACCAAAAGAAAATATTATGTAAAATGCACTTTAGCAAAACTTGAATCCACCACATGGTAAAAGGTGTTAGAGTACAAAACAGTAAACATTGTTTGTCTCCCACACACATTTTAGGAGATCAAGTTTGCCACACTCATGTCTGTGTATACAGAAAAAAGGGTTGACGAAAATAATTGTATATATTTCGCTAACTGTCAGTTTTTGGCGTTACTGGTCATATATTAACAGATAGGCCAGCTAAATCCAGCCAAGATTAATCTCTTTTGTCTGGACAATTAATTTAATAGCCATAATTAAACAACCATATTAGTTTTAGAAGACTGGGAAAAACGTAACTGAGAAAATATTTTCCCTATTTTAGAATATTAAATTAAATATTTTGGTTATAGTGTATATCAGTGTTAAAAAGCATCATTTAGAGTGTTTCTGACTTGGTGAAAATTACACCCAAATATTTGGGATAATGTGTAAAAAAAGTTTAACGATCTTTGATGTTTGTCGTGGAAGTTAATTTTAATCATTTAAGGAAAATTAACTTTTTTTGTTGCTAACTTACTTTTTCAGTTCACATGAAAATTAAGATTTTTTTTTTTAAACAAAAAAAAACAAAACTTCCTTCTCGTATAGTGTGATCTACTCTTGATAGACCGGATTATATATGATCAAAATCTAGCTAAGTTTTCCTTGTACGTATTGTAATTAAATTCATACTAATCAATCTAATTTTAAAATTAACCCGTCAATCACAATATAAAATTTGCAATAATAATCTCTATCATGAACAAATTGATAATGTGATTTTGTAAAATGTTAAGAAGTATATTCATTTTATTATCAAAAAAAAATATATATATATATATATATAATTTACTATAAAGAATTTGCTGTATATTTCTATTGGTTATGTACGGAGATTACTGTAGTGGCAACATGCTTTGCTTTTCTTATTCTGTGCAGGATATAAAATTATTATAAGAAAAGAGGTACACACAGTAAACAAAATTTCAAGAATTTTGCTTTAAGTTTAAAAAGCAGAGTTAAGCATCTTTAATTTGAAACTTGTCTGCTAATTCAACGGAAAACAACAAAAATATTTCCAGTTTTGCATGTCAGAAAATGTCGTTTTGTCAGTAAGTGACCAACTAATCACACTAATTATTTTAAATCGACCAGCTATTAGCTAAATCATAGTTAAAAGATCCCAATATGTATATAGTATGTCATTTTCATCTATCAATTCAATACAACATATTACTTATTCATTTCTGGATCATAACTTTCCCCATTTGTTCAGATATATTAGGTTTTACTTACCCTAAAATTTTGGGCTGTTTATTATATTTTTGCTAGTTTAGTTTTTAGTGTGAATTTGCCATATGACAAAAAAACAATGTTGAAGAATATGACCATCAGACCATGTGTATTTTTTAATTAAAAAATTAAAATAAATTAGATGTGTAATTTGTCTATTTTGCCCTCTATTTTGGCATGTTTTGAGGGTTTTTTTGTTAAATACTTTTACCCCTATAAATTTTAAATGGATCCATATATATATATATTGAAACAAAATTATAATTACACGAAAAAGTAGATTTTATTCCAATCAAACATATTTTGAATTTTCGAAACAATTATATAGTCGCAATTCATTACGGTGATAGATTATTTTTATGTTGTCATACTATTTTCGCATGTCTTCAAATTTAAATAAATAACTAAATATAAAGGATAATTGATCCATACATTATTGATAATTAGACAAATATAAAAAAAAATTTAATATATATAATAGGTAAATGAACATATAAATGAAAGTGAATATAAAAATTAATGTTAAAATGAGATTATCTAAGTATAATGTAAAAAATATATTTATAGTGTAATGAATAATTTATAGAATGATGAATTAGGTAATTGAGAGCCATCACATTATTCTCAACTTTACAAGATTGGAAAAAACTATTTTGAGGAGGGGTATATAATAAAAAAAATTAAAATGAAAAGAGAAAAAGAGTAATGTGATATGTAAAAAAATCACAAAACAAAGTTTTGGGGAAAGATTTAATTAAAAAAAAACTAAATTCAAAAAGAAACAATATGATATGCAAAAACTAGGCAGACTACTACGTGGTGTTACAAAAAAAATGCATGCGAGTCTAATGTTATATGTTAATACACATTATACATTCTAATTTGTTTAGAAAGTTATATGTTATGTTTTTTTTGCTATTGAATATAACTTCCCTAGTTTTTATTTCGTTGAAGTAAATTTCTGAAATGTGAACAAGTCACACTATGTTAATGATTGGTCATGTAGACTGACTTGGACCACGTGGCTTTTTCTTTTCCGAACGCCTTTTCTTTTTCCTTTTTGGTTAGGAAAGAAAATGAATATATTAATTTTCTTATTGGTCACCAGATTTATAATCATATTATATCATCCGTATTTGTCAGACCGTACAGTTTCGCCAAGCAATTTATGTTTGGCGAGAGACATTTTCATACATCTCATACTAAATTAATTGAATAACTATTGTTTAGAGTTTGGTAGTCGGAATTTGAAGACAATATGTTCCGTAGAAGACTTATTTTTACTAAACCCTAAACTCTAAATTATAAAACTCATAATTTCCCGTTATAAAGCTCATTACATACAACGAAAATGTGAAGAGGAAAAGAGGACGAAGAAAGAATAATGTGTTTTTTTTGTTATAAAGAAAGAATAATATGTTAAACACTAAAAAATATAAGTATCCACTTGGAAACGAACGCAAGATAAAAAAAAGTCGTTACAACAAAAAAACGCTTGTCATTACTTCAAACCTGAACAAAGACAAGTCTCCTGTTTTTCATTATGGCGAAAATGATAGCTTTTCTTCATCTGAAAGAGGTGGTGAAAGAGATGATAAGCTAATGTCTGGGGCTATAAAGGCGGGTAAAGCAAAGACAATGGCAACTGTAGCTTCGATAGCATGTTCTGAGATGATTTTGTCACATCCAAAGGAGGTCAAAGTTAAGTTTAGAGCTCACTCAACGGGAGTTTTAACCAGTTTCCATGAAGCTGGTGCTTCCGGGGTGACTCCAACTCAAAAGGCTAGTAGAAGAAGACCTGGGAAAAATAGGAGGAAGCCCAAATCAGCATTGACTTTAAGAATGGAGACAGAGGTTGAAAGTGGAGAAGGTTTGAAAGAGAAAAGGAAATGGCCAGAAGAGGAAACATGTGTTTTCAATTCTCAGAGGAAGAAAACTGTAAGGGGGATCTCCTATGGAGGATCCTCCAATTGCCAATGAGTCTTCTAAGTTGGAATTGTCAAGGAGTCGGTAAGCGAGACGACTTGACAATTCCAAGACTCAGGGAGTTGCGAAAGAAACACTTCCCTGAGATGGTTTTTTTGATGGAGACAAAGAATAGAAGAAATACTATGATCGATCTTCAAGTTTGGCTTGGGTACGATAGGATTTTCACTGTGGATCCGCAAGGTTTCAGTGGTGGTCTAGCTCTAATGTGGAAAGCGAATGTTAGTGTTGAAGTTCTCTTTGCGAGCAAGAATATTATAGATTGTAAAGTCTGTTTTGGCTCTGAAGAATTTTATGTCTCATGTATATATGGCGATCCCGTTCAGAGTCAGAGGGTGTTAGTTTGGGAAAGACTGCTACGTATCGGTGTAAATAGGTAAGAAAGTTGGTGTATTCTTGGAGACTTTAATGACATCCTTCACAACGGTGAAAAGTTAGGAGGACCTCCAAGAAGTCAGGAGTCTTTTGTTCCCTTTGTTAATATGATCAAGGGATGTGGTTTTACAGAGCTTCCAAGTCATGGGAATTCGTTTACTTGGGGGGGGGGAAGAAGATATAACTTGTGGATACAGAGCAGGTTAGATCGTAGCTTTGGCAACAGAGTGTGGTTCTTCAAATATCCAGCATCAAACCAGCTATTTTTAGATAAAAGAGGTTCGGATCATCGTTCGGTTCTGGTAAGCTTATTGACTTCACAAGAAAGTTACAGAGGTCACTTCCGGTTTGATAGGAGAATGTTACATAAACCATTGGTAAGGGAAGCTATTTGCCGAGCTTGGTCACAATCAGATGGTAGACACATTAGGTTTGTTGCAGAGAAACTAAGGTTGTGTAGGAAAGCCTTAAGTAAGTGGAAGAAGGAGAATCAGGTGAACTCTCGTGACAAAATCCATCATTTGGAATCTCTACTCGAAACAACCCAGTCTTCTAATGATCCAGACACAAAGCAAATCCAAGAGATAAGAAAGGAGTTAGTGTGTTCATATAGAGAAGAGGAATTGTTTTGGAAGCAAAAGAGTAGAGAGAGATGGTTAAAGGCAATAGACAAGAACACGAAGTTCTTCCACACATCTGTCAAAGCTACAAGAGCAAAAAATTACATAGAAAAGCTGCAAGACAACGATGGGATCACTTGATGCACTTTTGATAGCTTTAGGAGGTTTTTAGTCCCTTTTGATTGCTGGAACAAGAGATCAAGCTTTGTTTTTCTTTTTTTTTTTCTGGTTTTTTCCGAGAATTGGTGGAGAGATGAGAGGGTGATTTTTAGAATAGAATTCGATGGATAGAAGTTTCTTAGATCGGGTGATTGAACTCCCTTTTAGATCTTAAGAAATAACTATAGAGAATTACCTCTGAAGTTGTAGAATTTGCTCAAAGATGAACAAGGGTTTTCTCAATCACTTAGAAGAAAGAAGAACATAAAAGTTTGCTAAAAGGATCGAATGATCTAAAGTCTGCAAAAGAGNGTATTTAACCTAATCCTAAACCCTATCCTAACCCATTCTTGCGAAAATTATAGACCAACTGGTTTACTAATTTTCGCAGAAGATTGAACCGAAATCCCTTAAAATCCAAATCCTAATCTAATTTAAAACCCACTTAATTTAAACCGATAAAACCGAATAATTAAATAGTTTGATAATTTGCTGATTTTGGTCAGCCTTG
>OVAN01007910.1:0-18965 GCA_900406275.1 Anastatica hierochuntica | reverse complement strand
ATGAAAACCAAGCTAAAACATACTAAAATATGCATGAAATTGTATGTACATTACCTGAGACGATTGATCGGTCCTCGCGCGTGCCAGATTTCTGAAATTTCTTTTTTCTATATTATTTCATGTTTTTTTAGAAAAAGCCCGAAAGCACTAATAACACCACCTAAGACGAAAATTAGGTTATTCAAACTTATTTTTCACACAAACTTTGAGTTTTTCTTTCGTTTTAAGCTCTGCGAGACGAATCCTTCATCTAAACCCTTTCGAGAAGTTTTTTTGAACCCTTTAGTGATTTTATTCATCTATTCAATGTATTTCAATTTAATCATGTCTTTTGTTTCTATCACCATGTCTGAGTAGTTTCATAGTTAGGTTTTAGGGATTTCAACGGATTTCATGAATCAATAATTAGGGTGTTAAACAAAAAAAAACTATCTTTAGAATTCTTCATCTAAGTGAATCTTAATGCTTGAACTTAATTGATCACCTAGTTCATGATTTTAGGTTGTAAACTCAATGGAAATTGGTTTAGAAACTTAATAAATATTTAGATGAACAAAATATCCTTAGGCAATGGGAATTGATGTTAAGGTGTTTTGTGAAAAAAATCAAACTTGAACTGCAATTCATGCTTAGTCTCAATTGAATTCAACTGGAGTTAGCTTTCATTGTTCTATGCATAGGAATTAAATACTTTGTGGGGAGATTTGTCTAATTTTGTGTTTTGAGTTCTATAATGGATCTTAAATTTTTTTCTTGTCTGATTTCTTGATCATTAACCATGATTTCCTACGAATTACCCTGAGGCTTGACCCCTTTCTTCCATTGAATTTCCATCGCTTTTAACATTGCCTCTATTTACTTTTGCATTCAGAAACAACAAACAATCATCTTTTGTCTTCTAGCTTGATCCAAAACTAAGAATCTTAGTGTGTATATTGGTCTATGTCGCTTAGATGGAAGCACTGTTGTGGGCTATGCATGAACTGAGCACCGGGAGAATAGACTGCCAGATTGTGCAGAGCTAACCAGGATCCTCCAGCACCCAGATGACTGGCCAGCTTTTTATATGGATATCCAAGAATTCCAATTTCTTCGTGAGCAATTCTCGAGGTTTTCTTTGTCTACCATTCCGCGAACGGTGAACGCACAAGCGGACTGTCTGACTCGAGACTCCCGTATTTTTAATACTAATGATATATTTGTAGAATCTGAATCCCCGAACTGGGCAACCAGTAACGGTGTGACTTTTTGATTATTGTTTGGTCGGCAAAAAAAATTGTCTTTGTGGATTCGATCCCGATATTTACTACTGTCAATTGCTATGCACTTGCAGTGTGATTGTAAGGCTAAAACTCTGAGTATCATCCTACATTGGCCGACGATCGGAAGCGCTACCTCGATGAGACTTTAAAATCATGATTTACTTTCTCTGCAATCGCTACATGATCTTTCCCCGTGTTTTGTCCTCACTCGCATGATTCATGAAATACACTTTTCAAAAGGTCACCCATCCTATTATTGCTCCAGCATCAGCATGCTTAGTTGTGGAGTTTTATCAGGACCAGTGACTGGCAAGGTAAGTGCATTTTGGTGATATAGGTAGTCAAATCAATCATTATAAGCTCTCTTCACACACTACTATGACTCTATAAACCGGGAACTCACAGTAGCCTTCTTATATTTCAAAGGCGGACTCCACGAGAACAAAGGCGGTGCACATGCCTATCGAGTGCATGAACAACGAAAATTGGGATAAACTTTTTTAAATTGCACCATAAAATTTTCTTTTCTTTCACAAAAATTTGATATCTCTTGATTAGTGTCCTCTTCTTTTTGGATAAAATAATGCGTTGATGTCTTTTGCGTTATAAAAAAAGTAAAGCCAAAGTCAATAGGTCATGGTTTAAGATGAAACTAGTATTGTGGACGATTGCTCATGGTTTAAGGTGAGATAGATATTGTAGAGGATCAAATAACACTTAATCTCTTATCGTTAATACTTAAGCTTTAATTGCAAAATAATAAAACACACAAACCATTAATAAATGAAATAGAGGATAAAGGGTGATTGCATTTATTGGTAACCTCACAACGGCGAAAAAGATTTCGTCACATGAACAGTTACCAACCAAACCAATGATTTGATAAAGAGGTTAAAAAAGAAAAGTATAACTAAAACGATATAGCGCAATAAACAGCATCACCATGTCACCTAGTAATAGTATCACATATCAACTCTAATTTCCTCCCTAGCTCTAAATTTGTTTTGGTGATAAATTTTTTCTCACAAAGTCATGGTACATACTACATATATATCCTTCGACCAAAAAATATAAGAATTCTAGTTAAATATATGTATTTATTTTGTAAGTTTATCGTGACTTTATCTTGATTTCATCAGTTATTAAAATCTTCCTTCGTATATTTGCATAATTACAATTTATATTAAAAGTATATTAAATTTTTTAAACTTGTAGCACATAAATTATTATCTTTTAAAAATTAAATCAAAAAAATTCTGAATAAACATTTTAAAAAACTATATAAACTTAATATGAAATAGGTATAAACATATTCATGCGTATGCACAAGAATTGATCTAGTATATATAAATCTATGTATATAGATAATCTTATAATAATTATCGGTTCAAGAATGAATTGATCGTTTTAAAATTTGAAAATCATATGTTACTCAAACAAAAAAATTAAAAATCTTTCATTATTCACCGTTTTCATAATATATCTTCAAATTAAATATTATTAAAAATATTTTAAATTTTAAATAATAAATTTTAAATATTTTGAACGTGACTTAGTGGAATCTTTTTAAAAATACGAGAATTTAAGTCGCATAGTTTTAAGTGACTTACATAGAATTTTGAAACAAATTAATAATTTTTCTAATTCATCAACTTTTTAAAAAATTCATTAAAAATCTAATCTTTTCTAATACTCAGATTCAATACATCTCCTTATATATCTGCTATAAATGAAAAAAAATACTAGGAGGTAGCTCCTTTTCTCATTCACAAGTATAAAGGAAAGAAAAACACAAACACGAAGACACAAGACAGTAAGTGATGGAGACTGATGAGATAGTTATACTCTCGAACTCCAAAGTTTTGTCCATTTGATCAACCACAATGAAGACAATATATAAATCTATGATATTCTTTTGGATACTAAAACTTTGATTCAAAGTTTTTCAAAACTTTGTTTTTCTTTTACTCTAAAAACAACCATTTATATGATTGATTTTTTAGCTAAACAAGCTTTTTAAGTTAAAATTACTTCTTTTTTATTGAAATTTAATATAAAAAAAAATTGTTGGTGACAAAAGAAAAAAACTCCTTTATTAATGGAGTTGGTCCCACCAATATTGATGTCAAAGGTTTTTTTTGATTAGAGAGATTACTTAACTTACTTCTCTTAATTAGAGCCCATAATTTCTATAAACATGTAATTTTCTTTCATAACTTTTAGAAAGTTAAATAAAAGTTTATACCATATATTTTTTGTTTAAAATAATTACAAATTAAAACTTAAAGCTATTGACTGATCATTATAGTAATATTTAAATTAAATGATCTTTGCCAAAGTAAATTCATATCAGATTTTTTGAAATTTTGTCTGTGATTTAAATCTATTCACATAAAATGAAATAAGCAAATATTTAAATATTTGTCAACTATTTTTTTCGGAAAGCAATGCTTTACTTCATAACAATGGAAAATTAGTTAATGGTAAATTTTATGTTGACTATATTTATATGTATATATATATATATAGAGAGAGAGAGAGAGAGTCACTCTCTAAGATCTAGAAATTTAAGATCTTTGTTTTTCAATTGTAGTCATACAAAATAATTACTATGGGCATTACAAGAGCTTTGGTGACTTGTTTATTCGTAATAGTGTTAGTAGTTTCGTTACCCACTGATAATGTTTTGGCCTCAGGTGCTTTTAAATTTTGATCTAGTTATATTTAGTTAGCGTTGATTTTTTTAAAAGCGATAGCTAATGAGCATGTTTTTTTGTTTTTCTTGTATATATCATATATAAATCAGACATGCATTAAATATTTTTCTGTAAAACATAAAATTTTAGCATGTTTTAAGCTGTTTTTTATTGTCATTGACCATAATAAATTTGTGCGATTTTGCGCATATGGGGAGATAGAAAAATTTTCATATGACTATTGCAATATTTTGTGTACGGATGCATACACTTCGTTTCAATGTCTTAATGATTGTAGAGATGCTCAATACGAGTGGGGAGAATGTGCTTCTACTTCTCATAAAGGTCCTCAAAAATGTTGTTGCCAAAAGGAATAATAAAACCTAATCTTCTGATCGATAAAACATTGTTATGTTCCCTATAATAAATTAGATTCAATATATATCGTGTTTATATGCAATAAGAGTGACGAAATGAAAATTAATATTTTCAATATCTTCTTTTTCTATAAGATCATTAGTCAATATCTCATATTTTACCAAAAAAATTATTAGCTTTTCTCATATTTTCATAATAAGACATGTTAAAGATGAAGTTGGTGAAAAATACTTGTGGTATGATAAATTTGTATAAAATATATTTACATTTAGCGGCCAACTAATTGCATTTTATTAGATAAATAGTCCATCACATGGTTACAAAGAATTTCACAAGGGAAAATCTACACAACTATACGATTTCATATTCCTATAAAAATAACATATTCTAGAATAGTTAGAGTCCGAGACTTTTCAGATATTTTATTTGCTGAGCACTCAACTTACAAAGAGAGAGCATCCTCTCCATTAATGGGTGAAAGTTTGGGCAATGCTAAGGGCGCTTCGACATGCACAAGTGATGGGGATTGATGAGATGGTTACACTCTCGGACTCGAAAGTTTTGTCAAATTGATCAATCATAATGAAGACCATATGTTGACAAAAAAACATAAAAATAATGAAGACCATATATAGATCTATGGTATTCTTTTGGATATTACTACTCTGATTCAAAGTTTCTCAAAATTTTGTTTTTCCTTTATTTCAAAAACAACTAATTGTACGGCTGATTCTTTAGCTAAGCGATCTCCTTATACTGATATTACTTTTTTAATTAAAGCTAAATAGAAAATGTCCGTTGGTGACAAAAAAACTCATTTATGTAACTCAGTTGGTTCCGCCAATTTAAATGTCAAAGGTTATTTCTCTTAGAATCCATAATTTTATATATATAAGCACATTTAATTTTTCTTTCTTAACTTTTAAACAGTCAAATAACTTTCTACCATATAATCCTGCTTAAAATAATTACAAAATTTTATTTAAAGCTATTGACCGATCATTATGGTAAAATTTAAATTAAATGATCTTTGACAAAATTAACTCTTATCAGGTATTTTGAGACTTTATCTTTGATTTGAGTCTATCTACAATAAATTATACAAATAAATATTTAAATATATATATAAACATTTTCTTTTTGGAAAGTAATGTTTTACTTCGTAACAATGAAAAATCAATTAATGGTAAAAATTTTCTAATGACTATACACACACAAACACACATATATATAGAGAAGAGAGAGAGACAATCCTTAAGATCCAAAAAATCAAGAACATCTTTGTTTCTTAATAATATTCATACAAAAAAAATACTATGGGCACTACAAAAACTTAAGTGACTTGTTTATTCGTAGCGATATTAGTGGTTTCTTTGTCCATCGATAACATTTTCGCCTTAAGTGATTTTAATTTTTGATCTAATTATTCTTAGTTAATGTTGCTTATTTTAAAAGCAATAGCTAACAAACATGTTTTAGTTTTTTTCTTTGTAGATACCACATATAGTAAGACATGCATTAAAGAGTTGTGTAAAACTCATATTTTGGCAGGTTTATAATTTTTTTTATTGTCATTGACCGCAATTAAATTTGTGTGATTTTGTGCAGATGTCGAGATAAAAAAATTATCATTTGACTACTGCAATATTTTGTATACGGATACATACACTTCGCTTAAATGTCTTAATGATTGTCAACCTATGTACGCATGGGGAGAATGTGCTTCTCCTTCTCCTAAAAAACCTAAAAAATGTTGTTGCCAAAAGGCTAAACAAACTTAATCTTTTGGTCATTCCAACATTGTGCTTATGTACCCTAATAAATTAGACTTTAAATATTGCTATATGATATAGCCTATATCGTATTTATTTGTACTAAGTGCGAAGAAATAAAAATCAAATATACGTAAAATATAATTTTTCAGTGAAATTTGAGTCATTTGACATATACTTCTCTTTGTTAATGATAAGTTTCATATGATTTTGACAATGAATGAGTATTTTTCAGGTCAATTATAACAAGATGCTCCTTTGTCACATACATTACTTTATAACTTTATATACGAAGGCCTTGAAATTGGGGAAAAGTTGTAGCTTTTGGAAAGTATAGTTTGAATTTCGCCATTAAATCTCATGCTAATTAGTAGAAAAAATGATATAGCCATGACTAATTTCGTGGATATACGTTCGTGACCGGCTAATCGTGGCTATAGCAGATATTTTAGCCATGATTAGGCATAAAATAAAATGGTTATGAACGTATAGCCACTAATAAAACTAGCTAAAATGTGATTATATCATTTTACAAAAGTTTATTTTGCTATTATCACACATGAACACCAGCTCACAACAATAGTAAAATTATAATGGT
Organism: Anastatica hierochuntica; assembly: GCA_900406275.1. Lineage (NCBI taxonomy): Eukaryota > Viridiplantae > Streptophyta > Magnoliopsida > Brassicales > Brassicaceae > Anastatica > Anastatica hierochuntica. The sequence continues at coordinate 12,259 of OVAN01007910.1, read as the reverse complement.
GAAGTCATGGATATAGGGTTATGTTTATATAAAACATATTGCATGTATACATATTGATACATAAACTTTCAAATATTTCAAGAGAGTTATATTAAATTAAAGAGGTAAGAGTTAACATATATACAAAAAAAGAGTTAACATATAAAATTATAACAGACAGAATGAACTTCCAAATTCACAAGAGTATTATCCCCATGGGTCATAATCGAAAATGTAATAAAGCAAAAATTAAATTCTTATATTATATAATGGCGGAACATGCCACCTATTTTAATTTAAGTATACAAAATCATGCATTCAATTTAACAAAAATGCCAAATTAAACCAAAAGATATATTAATTTAAGGGATTATTTGAAATATCCCCTACTTATATATAGATCTATAATATTCTTTTGGATATTAGAATTCTGATTCAAAATTTCTCAAAACATTTTTCTTAATTTTATTCTTCGATTGATTTTTTAGCTAAGCGAGCTTTTTATATTCAAATTATTTTTTTGACTGAAGTTTATTAAAAGATTTATGTTGGTGACTTAAAAAACTCTTTTATTAACGGAGACTACGGAGTTGGTCTAGCCAATTTTGATGTCAAAGGTTACTTAACTTACTTCTCTTAGAGCCCATAATTTTCTATTATAAAAAACATGTAATTTTTCTTTCATAACTTTTAAGAAGTCAAATAAAAGTTTATGCCATATACTCATGCTTAAAATAATTAGTAAAATTAAATCTAAAGCTATTGACTAGTCATTATGGTAACATTTTAATTAAATGATACTCCCTCTGTTTCAATATGATAGAAGTTTTAGGATTTTCACACTTTTTAAAAAATTATTTGTAATTACATTGCTAACCTTTGTATTTAGTATTTTTATAAAAAAGAAAAAGAAAAAACCATAAATAAAAATCGTTAATTAGAAGGCAAAAAGTTCCATCATATTGAAACAGAGGGAGTATTAGGTTGGCAGGTTAGACTTTCATTAACTTTATTTTTGTCTGCTACAAATAATATTAAAATAATCTAGTAATTAGTTATCATCAATTTTATTTATACATGTATGCAAAATGATTAACTATAACTTTTGAATACTTTGATTTTTAGGTTTTTCCCGAATTTTATTTGGATAACCAACCGAGAATTTTTGTTTTCTAGACGGTATGTCTACAATATAGTATTAATTTTTCAAATTCATATTTTTAATCATGATAATAATTTTCTATATTAATTATAGAGAGATGCCTATAAAGTCGCATGGTATTACAACCTTCGGTGTCCTGGTTTTATACAAACCAGTCGCACAATCGTGATCGAAGGCACTTTCTTCCCCTCCTCAGTTTCTAGAGGCACAAAAACCGATCTAACTATTCAAATTTGGAAGGTTATATTATATTATATTATATTATATTATATTATATTATATTATTTCATATAAATTTAGTTTAATATATAAATTAACAAATTCAGGATCCAACGTTCGGATCTTGGTGGTTGGCTATCGGTGTTAACAATGACAGACTTCTTGAGCCAGTGGAATACTGGCCAAAAGAAGTTTTTACTCGTTTATCAGAATACGTTGAAGTGGTACAATGGGGTGAGAAAATTACGAATAGCGACTTATCAAACCGGCACACAACAACGCAAATGGGATCTGGATTTGTTCCCAGCAACGATTTTCAAAAAATTGTCTACATGTGCGACTTTGAAGTTGCGACAAAATGGAAAGGAATTTCAGCCACTACAAGGTATGAAATTAATAGTTACTAATCATGAGTATTACAGCGCCAAAAAGTCAAATGATACTTGTTTCTTCTATAGAGGACTAGATCGCTGGGCATCAATTATTCTTAGACTTGGACTAGACAAGATTCTTATATATTTGACTTTTGGTATTTTTACTATTTCAGTTTTATTTCTAGTTTGTATTTGTATAACTATTTATTAACTATTGAGTAATGAAATTTTTGTTACTTTTCATTTTGGAAATAAGGTTCTAGAAATAATAAGATCATGCCCAAGTGAATTCTACTATGATTATGAGTTTTACTCCGAGCCGAGTAAGACTTAGACCAATTGACAATATGCCTACGACTATTCCACATCCTACAGTACACGTGAACTTTAATTGTTGCTTTTCTAAATGAACTAACAAAATTCATAACTTTTAAAGAAACTAGGTAGATGTCCGCGCTGCGCCGCGTTATTTTTTTGTTTGATATATATTTTATATTATATTAAATTGGTTTTGATTATCACAAAATTTTCTGTAAACAAGTATTTTTTACTTTATCTTTTATATTTATTGGTACACAAAAATTTATCTTTAATATTTGAAGAATATATAATATCTAAATTTATGAACCATCGTAGAACTAAATTTTTTAATTTGTTGTAAAAGCAGTAAGGTAATTTAAATTTTTTCTTCTCCCGATTATTTATAAAGGCATCTAAAAATTTATTTGAAACAAACCAGCTTAATTTAATCGTAGTCGTATACACCAACATGATCAATAATTTTTTTATTGTGTTATTCCACTATATTAAAGTATTACAGCATGTGTAGAAAAACATGAAAATTAAATTAAAATTGATCTGTAATATTAAAACATTTATGAGTTAAAATTAAATGTTTTGATTGATTTTTTAAATTAAATTTATTTAAGTGTTACTTTCTCATCACACAAAAAAAAATGATGTGTTAAAATTCGAAGAATCTCTAGTATTATTATAATATTGATTATAACCAATAACAAATATAAAAACTCAATATTTTAATTTTTAATCCCTTCTTTTTTTACTCAAAAAATATTACTTGTTTGCTTCCATTGTTTTCCTTTTTTTTAAATTCAAGTGTTGGGGTAAATTTATAAAACCTCTTAATATTTTTATAGATTTTTGCAATCCTTAAAATCTAAATAATTTTTTCTTATGATTTTTCACCAAATACACCATAAATTTTAATTTTTTGCATTAATTAATTACTTATTACTGTCATCATTTGTCGCTTATTATGAGAAATGAGATATTGACCAATGATCTTATAGAAAAAAGGAGATATTGAAATTATTAATTTTTATTTTTCGTACTTATTACAAATACAAACGATATAGACATATTTAGGTTTAATTTATTAGGAAATATAAGTGCAACGTCCGAATGACCAGAGATTAGGTTTGTTTATCTTTTTGGCAACAACATTTTTCAGGAATTTTAGGAGAAGGAGAAGCACATTCTCCCCACGCATATTTAGCCACTTGACAGTCATTAATACATTGAAACGAAGTGTATATATCTGTGCACAAACTATTGCAGTGATCATACGAAAATTTCTCTATCTCTGCATCTGGACAAATCACAAAAATTTTATTGTGGTCAATAACAATAAAAAACAGTTTTAAACATGACAAAAAATATGAGTGTTACAAAAACTCTTTAATGCATGTTTATTTCTAGGTATGAGACAAACAAAAAACATGCTCGTTAGCTATCGCTTTTAAAAATATCTACGGGTAACTAAAATAACTAGATCAAAATTTAAAAGCATTTGAGCCCAAAATGTTATCAGCGAACAACGAAACTACTAACACTATTACGAATAAACAAGTCACCAAAGCTTTTGTAATGTCCATAGTAATTCTTTTGACTAACTATTATTGAGAAACAAAGATGTTCTTGAATTTTTGGATCTTAACGAGTGGTTCTATCTCCCTCTATATATATATATAGATATACACATAAATATAGTCAACATAAAATTTACCATTAATTGACTTTCCATCGTTGTCAAATATTTAAAAAATTTGCTTATGTCATTTAATATGAATAGATTAAAATCAAAGATAAAGTTTCAAAAAATCTGATATGAATTAACTTTGTCAAATACCGTTTCAAATGTTTTTAAAAAAATTTTGTTTCAAAAAGATGTATGTTCTCTGTTTTTTTATGCATAATTAGCATATAATTTATTTTTTGTCCTTATTTATTTGTCATGGAGAAGAAGAAAAGCTTTTATTGACTTTGTGTTTTGATGTTTTGGTTAAGGAGTAATCAATTCTTTATAGTGGTCTATATGATCAAAAAATTTTGCTACAGTCACGTACAAGTATATTCTTCTTCATGTGACTTGCTTTAATTTATAGTCTTCTTCTTCTTCTTTTTCTAAATTTTTTTCATTCTCTTTATTAAAATTTTAATTTTTTACCCAAAACAAGATGAAAGAGAAAATAGATAAGGTGGAAAATGTTCGCCAAATTCATGTAAATAATTTTAACATCAAGCATGAACTTGATTTGAACATGCTTCCTGAAAAAAGTGAAGAAGTAGATACTGAAAAAAATGTTCAACCAATTCATGAAGATAATTTCAACGTCAAATATAAATTTGATTTGAACAAGCTTCCAGAGATGACCGAAGAAGTAGATATGGTCGAATCTACGTCTCTGAGCTGCTTGCTCGATAACAAAAGGAAATACTCTAATTTTTCCAGAAAAAACCTCATTCCCTTCTTCGTCAAATCTAGGTCGAGCCATAGCAGCTAAAAACATTACTTTTTCAATATAATTTTTGCTTTGACATGCACGTAGTGGATCTTCTTCGTCGGGAAGTAGATAATATGTCTCTGTCTTTTTGGTAATGTAAAACCACTTCTCATCGATATGTGCAACATTGTGCATATCAACAAACCTTGGTTGATGAGGCGGAGCATTCTTATCAAGCATTGATACGCAAAACTGTAATCGAGCTCTCATGTTTTCTTCTTTCGGTAGTGGTTTATGGCATTAGAATGACGTCTCACATCACCTTCTCTAACATGGTTTGATGGCATTAGAATGAAATTTTTTTGTTTTGTTAACTACTACGAAAAATGTCTAATAATTAGGAACCAATAACACATGCATCGGCCTCACTTTGCATATATCATATATCTATAATTTAGAATCCAAAAAAGGTTTACGATTTCCAAACTCATTACACATTTTGTATAATAGACATACGTGCAATACATTCATTTTTAGCGTTCATCATAATAATTTTTGTAACAAAGAGAGAAACATACTTTATTAATTATAAATTAATTATGTAACAAAAAATCCAACAATAATAAGTTCAAACTATAAAATAAAATGTGTTATCCAATGACATTACGTTTAATTCAATCATAACGCTCATCAATAGGCATGTTAATGAATACATCTTTCGTACCTAATTGATGGATAATTTTAACGGCATCGTAACGAACATGGTGATAGACGAAAAAAAACTGAAATGTTATTTATTTTTATATTTATTTCATGTTTTATTATAAGATTAATAGTTTGAAATCCACTTTCTTCAAAATCACCGGTTTGAATTTTTAAATTCATTTGTTTAGATTATGAAATCCACTAGTCTGATTTTGAAATATTTAGATTTGTGAAGAAAAGTCAAAATCTACTAAAATTTTCAAATTCATTAGAATCATAGAACCAGTAACCTCCACTTAATATACTGGTTGTGATTAGTTATATGATAAATGATATTTTAGTTTATAAAAACAAAAAAAGTTAAAATTTTTTAATCTATGTACCAAAACCTTAAACATTTAATATTTTGAAACAGAGGGAGAGAGAGTATAAGACCATCTCCAATGTATATCTCCATTTTTTACTCTATTATGGAGTAACTCCAGAATGGAATTGAGTTTTACTCCAATGTATTACTCTATTTTCTACTCCAAAAATGGAATATTCTAAATAGATTATATTTCTAATTTGTTATTAATACCTTCAAGTTACAAAAATTACAAAATGATCCCATTTATTTTATTTTTAAAAACTTCCATAAATTATAAAATTAATTTTAATTAAACATTCATTAAATAAAAGAAATTACATTACAAATAATTTTTATGTAACCATCACCATTAACATATTTTCTTATAAATAATCGATTAGTCCTTTCCAAAGTGAAAAATGAGATTTTTTATATTTATTAATATTTCTAAAACAACCAAGAAATTCTCGGAATCGAATTTTATTATCATATTATATATGAACATATGAAGTTAGAGGTTCTCTTCCAACTCTCAAGAATAAAACTTCAAAAATTCAATCATTAAAAGATTCAAAACCAAACTAAAAAATTTCAGTAATCAAATTAGTTTGGTCTTCATATTTTTTATTTATATTTTTCTAAAATATGTATACATACACTAACAAAATAAAAATTTTGAATCCAAAACATTTTTGCCTTGTTTAATTTTCACAAATTATTTCATATTTACGATTAACTATATGTTATAGTTAATTAGATTTTTAAAAACACATAATAAAGTTATATAAAAATATATAATCATAAAAATGTATATCTTAAAACTTAGAACATTATATTAAAATTTAACAAAAATAATGTTATAACAATGATTAAAACTTAGAAAGTTATATCAACAAAAATAATTATCGCTATATTAAAAAAAGTAAAAAGATCTTATATTCAAGAGACCTCTTTATAAATAAAACAGTTGAACTCCAAAGTGGAGTAAAAAATGGAGTTACTCCATATATGGAGTAATCTCACCCATTACTCTATTTTGGAGTGGAAAATGGAGTGGGATTGAAGAGAATTTTACTCAAAAATAGAGTTTGGAAGTAAAAATAGAGTAGGGTTGGAGATGCCCTAGGCTAACAACAAACAACCCATTTCCCTAATAACTTTTACCAAATTGATATTGTTTTTTTTTTGTATAAACCAAATTTATATTGTTTTGTGTTCTTCTTTTCTTTTCCTCATGTTTCTGGAGTTCTTTACTTTCTAGTGAAAGAAAACGCAATTCTCTGTCACTTTTATCTGTCTTCCCACGGGGAGAGAAACAAAATAAACTCATAAATTTGAAATTTCTTTAAAACCAACAAAAAAAAGTTTTTTTTTTTATCGATTTCAGACAAAACTCAGTTTCGTTTTGTCTTCACAAATCCGGATTTTTACTTTTCTTTTCCCCCTACGGAAAAAAAGATTTTGAATGAAAGGAAACCAAAAAGACTCATCGGCGAAACCTATATGGGATCGGAGCTCATCGTCGGGTGTATCAATGAGCAAACTAATGATCTGGCTCATTCTCTTCATCTCCGTCACTTACATCATCTACACTCTTAAAATCGTCTCTACTTCACGCCCTTGCGAAGAAGATCTAACAACTCTCCATCACAAACACGAGAAAAAGTCGGTGGCTGTTTCAACGGCGGCGGAGCACGAAGCGACGGATCTAAACCATGTGGTTTTCGGTATTGCGGCGTCGTCGAAGCTGTGGAAACAGAGGAAAGAGTATATCAAGATTTGGTACAAACCCAAGAAGATGAGAGGTTACGTGTGGTTAGACAAAGAGGTTAAAATCAAATCCGACGCCGGAGATCAACAAAACCTCCCGCCGATGAGAATCTCCGGAGATACGTCGTCGTTTCCTTACACGAACAAGCAAGGACACCGATCAGCGATTCGGATCTCACGGATCGTTTCAGAGACTCTGCTTCTTTTAGATTCCGATTCCAAGAAGAACGTGAGGTGGTTCGTGATGGGTGATGATGATACGGTGTTCGTCACGGACAATCTAATAAGAGTTTTGAGGAAATACGACCATGAACAGATGTATTACATTGGAAGCTTGTCGGAATCTCATTTACAGAACATATTCTTCTCTTATGGAATGGCTTATGGTGGAGGAGGTTTTGCTATTAGCTATCCATTGGCTGTGGCTTTGAGCAAGATACAAGATCGGTGTATTCAAAGGTATCCAGCTTTGTATGGTTCTGATGATCGTATTCAAGCTTGTATGGCTGAGCTTGGAGTTCCACTTACTAAGGAACAAGGTTTTCATCAAGTAAGTTTTTTTAATCTATATTTGATTGAGTTTGTTGGTTTTGCGAAATGGGTATTGCTTAGATTGGTTTTATTCCAAATGGTTTTTGCTTAGAAAGATTAGAAAACTAGTGAAATTGGCAAAATTGGATGCCTTTGGGTTGGTCGGTCATAAGCTATTTTGATGATTTTTGCTTAATGTGCATTCGTGGTTTACTGATTTCAAATTCAATGGGGTGTGATTTTTTCGGTTATTTTTGGTTGTTGGAATGAGTAGTTAAGAGTTTGGTTTGATATATTAGTTCAATGACTAGGGGCCAATGGATATGTTTTGAACTCTTAATGGTATGTTAATGAGATCATAAGCTTTAGAACTTGGAAAAAAAGTTAGAAGTTTTAGGAGATACTAAAATCTCGATATAGTATTTTTTTTTGCTCAAATCTAGATTTTTGTTTGATTTCATTTCACATTCGCTTTGTTCGATTCAGTTTTAGCAAGTTTTGGAACTTGTGAGAATCGTATTGCATTATTGTTTGTCTAGTTGACATTAATTAGTCAATTACTATATGGAGATCTGAGTTTGTGTCACATTACTACTTAAAACAATTTTAAAAACAGCCGACTAAAGGTTTTAAACCATTGGAAATAGTAACAAGTTTTTTTTTGGTCAAATAGTAACAAGTTACTAACAACAAAGTATTGTTTGTTAAAAAACGTGAATTGTTGTAAGCTTTGGTTATTTTTTTTATTATTTTAATTGTAATGATTAGAAAAGAAATTAAAGCAGAACAATCACTACACGTGGAGCTTTGACCAGCACCAGTCTTTGTCCATAGTTTAAGATTCTCAGATGTCGGAATACGAATCGTGTGTCGGTTAACTCAACGCGCTATGTGGGGCGTGATAGCCATGGTCATCCATTTATCTTTTTCTTCTGACTAGTCTTTGATTTTTGCAGTATGATGTTTATGGGAACCTTTTTGGCCTCCTCGCTGCTCATCCGGTAACTCCTTTCGTTTCAATGCATCACCTTGACGTTGTGGAACCAATTTTCCCGAACATGACCCGTGTCCGCGCCATCAAGAAACTAACCATCCCGATGAAGGTCGACTCCGCTGGACTTCTCCAGCAATCAATATGTTATGACAAGTACGAAAGCTGGACAATCTCGGTTTCGTGGGGATATGCGGTCCAGGTGTTCCGCGGATCATTCTCTCCCCGGGAAATGGAAATGCCTTCTAGAACATTCTTGAATTGGTACAAAAGAGCGGATTACACCGCATACGCATTCAACACGAGGCCCGTGAGTCGCAATCCGTGCCAAAAACCGTTTGTTTTTTACATGTCAAATACGAAATTCGACACTCAATTGAACACGACGGTTAGCGAATATACTAGGCATCGGGTTTCGCATCCGGCTTGTCGGTGGGAGATGGCTAACCCAGAGGAGATCAACACTATAGTTGTCTACAAAAAACCAGACCCTCACCTATGGGACAGGGTAAGTGAAATGATTTAGTCTTTTAAACATATTACATTTTTTATGTGAATTAATATGTTAGTGATTATTGTGTTTTTTTTTGGGCAGTCACCAAGAAGGAATTGTTGCAGAGTATTGCAAACAAAGAGGAATAATACATTATGGATAAATGTTGGTGTATGTAGAGCAGGTGAAGTTACTGAAGTTAAATAATTTCTATTTTTGTGATTAGAAAAAAACATTAAAAGAGAAAACAATCAGAGGCTTTTTAGTTAATTAGGCTTTCTAATACTATAAAATTCAATTTTGTCCATTGTTGCACATTCCTATACCTTCCTCCCTATTGGTCCATGTTGTTTTAGTACTTAGAAATAAAGCATATAGCAGACAACGTTTTAATAGTGTTAAAAATTAGGATTAAGTCTGATACATCTTATGTGATTTTTTTATTTATATGTTACTACAAATTCTAAAAAAGGAAACTAAGCTAGAGAATTACTATAATAGTAATTTCGGGGCTTTTAGTGTGTGACAAATCTTGTAACAACTTTGTTGAGAGGAATCATAGATAAACGAGTAATTTATACTTTTATCTAAATCGTGATGGGCTTCGTCGCTAAAGGCCCAATTAATCTTGATGGAACTTTAAATGGGTCGAGAAAACATAAAAACGACAAGAGTAAGCAAAACGAAAAAGAACAAAAGAAATGGAGATGCGGGGTATCGATCCCCGTACCTCTCGCATGCTAAGCGAGCGCTCTACCATCTGAGCTACATCCCCTTTTGATGTTTATACGACCAATTAGGTATTTATCTATTTATCCATAAAAGTTAAAATATGTAGACTATGTAGTTGACCATATTTTCTGTGGGATTTGAAAAATTCACACTGATTGAACGAAAATAAAAAGGACAAATTCTCACTGATTATAAAATTAGATATGTTAATTGAATTTGAGTTTTCGTATTTTTAGTTTAGAAACATTTAACAATACTTTTTTTTTGATCGAAACAACTAGCAATAGATTAAAATTTAATAATAAACCACTAAACCAATGATACATGATTTCAATTCAATTAATTGTACGAACAACATATGACTTCGACAAAAAGGTTCAAACAATTGATCTAATAACACCAAAATTTTCTAACATATAAAAACAACTAAAATCCAATAACCCCATTAACGACCAACTTTTCTGGCGTGAAGATTCCAGTCATGTTCATCTACCAATTGAATATATATATATACACTGCTGCATACTTTTCTTGTGACGAGCCCAAGTCAAGATTCAAATTAATCTAGACTACACTATCCTTACCAAATATATGTTACTTATTATAAATATAATAGAGTCACTAGACCCACCAATGTTGATCAAGTTTTAGCAATACCTTTCACTAGACGCCCACTTCAATAATTATCCTTTAAAACACACTAATTAAATATCTCAATCTCACCATATAAATTCAATTATCTTTCGTCTGTTGTCTGTGTTATACCACACACATCTCTCTCTTCTCTTTGCGCTCTTTCTGATCTGATGGGTCTTCCCGGAGATATTACAGAGCTTCAGATTCCAGGTTACGTACTTAAGACACTTTACGTCATCGGTTTCTTCAGAGACATGTTCGATGCTCTTTGTCCTTACATCGGCCTACCTCGATTTCTAGACCATGAGGTTTCTCCACCCGACCCAACCCGACAATCCCTTTCTCCGGCGGAGAGACTCGCCGATGAGGTTTCTCCGGTGATTCGTTTCTCAGACCTCCTTACCGATCCGGAAGACTGCTGCACGGTTTGTCTCTCCGATTTCGAATCCGACGATGACATTAGGCAGTTACCGAACTGCGGACACGTGTTCCACCGTCGTTGCTTGGACCGTTGGATCGTTGATTGCCGTAAGATGACTTGTCCTATTTGTCGGAACCGGTTTGTGCCTAAGGAAAATTACTCGCATACGGGTTTTGATTCTGGTTCGGTTTGGTTTAGTGGTGAATTGGAAATTTCCAACTAATGGTTCCACTATATAACACACTTTGTATATATTCTGTGTAGATATCATGCCATCAATATTAAGATTTTGGTTTATTAATTTTGTATCTACTAATCCAAGTATGTGTGGTTTCAATACCATATATGTTTTGGTTCTGGTTCCGTTTTAGTTTACTAATTTTTATATTTACGAAATTCTTGGTCTATATATGTTTTTTTTTGTTTTTGGATCGAATCTTGATCTACCTACCTGAATAAAATATAGATAGAATATAAAGAGCATTATCGAATAATACCGTCTACATTCATTTGGGTGGTACTTACGTAACCACGCTTTTGATATATTTTCCCAGATGACCAATGAGTAATGACTTAAGAATTTTCAACTCAATAATATTTGTGGAAAGTGCTGGTGATATTAAAATAGTATGCATGACTAGTCAAGACCTCTCAGCCTTTTCATGTAAAGTTTCGTGAAGATCACATAGGCACGCTCTGTAGTATGCTCTGTTACACGTTCTGTATCTTCTCCTGTTTCAGATCTGTGAAGCACACAATATCACAGCTTTGATATCTTATACTTTCTCCAGATTTTGAAACCAAAGACACGAATTGTTAATCTCTCTTATTTCGCATAACACGAGAATTAAGAAACAACTTTTTCTTATTAAGCTCAAGGAAAATCACTCAAAACCTAAAGCTCTCTCTCTGCTCTACTACAGAAATCTCTCTTCTTTCTACAAGTCTTGAACACAACTCATTCAAAGACTTATATAGATTCATAAACTAACATATCTANTTCCTAATCCTAGAAAAAAGGAAAATATCTTTTGAACCAATCTTAAACCTAAACCGACTTGTTTTGGTTCCTTTGGTTTGGAACAATTGAAGACCAACCAAAAATCACCCCCTTAGGCTTCAATCCTTCTTTAGACATATCTTGCATTCCTAT
>OVAN01007909.1:198-18965 GCA_900406275.1 Anastatica hierochuntica | reverse complement strand
TTATTCATTAATAAAGAGATTGATGTTTTTCCATTAGTTTCACAACAGAATTTTGCTGACCAACTTAATTTTCTCCGACAATTTTACATCAATATAATTTATAAGGATATTTATGTCCTAAAAACCTAAAAATAATTATCCGACTATTTATAGTACGATTTAGGACATTTTAAGTCGAACATCGAGAGTTTCCAATCTAATAAATTTTTAATCGATTCTTTTGCTGCAAAAATTTCACGATCATGACAAGCAACTAAATTAGCTGAAATCCTGAATTGTTAAGTCAACGAGCAGATTAAGCATGTCAACAAATTGAGCAGCTTAAGCATGTCAACCAATGGACTTGTTAAGCTGGATTAAGTAATTGACCCAGATTAGTTGTAAACCGAGAGTTACAAATTAATTCGACTTGAATTTCTATATTCGACTACCGCTTGGCCATTCACTTCTGCATCCTTAACTTTATTGGAGATTATTACACTAAGTTTGCAGAGGTCCGTGTTAAGAGTTGTTAATCTCTTAGGAAAGTTTCCACCCACTTTAAAATTCTATCTTGAGCCCACTTCTCTTTGGTAGAATTAGATTCAAGTGGTTATTGTTTTATGGTCCATTTCGGTTTGGTGTTATCTTTGATGAAGTGAGTTTCGGTTGCTTTCAAAGGTTTAAAGTAGATGAGTTTACCTAAGGTCTCATAATTTTCGGTTTAGCATGAGCTTATTCAAGTCCTACGGAATGCTCGTACGAGAGTTTTGTTCTCCTTGTTTCAGTATCAAAGCTTTAGCTTCTTTTGTTGGACACTTTACTATTCTCTTTCTTATCCTTTGCTTTCTTTAGTAGATATCGGTTTTTGCATTTGGTTTTCAATTTCCATTATGCAGAGATTTCGCTCGTAGGAAGACTTGTTTTCCATCGCCTTTGCTTCCGAAGATCACTAAAATTCATTGGCTTTATGTTTGTATGTGCCTAAACTCTTTTGAGATGAATCCCGTTGTTGCTCATGGTCAAGTTTGATCATGGGATGACATAAAAAAATAGAATCTAAACAGAATTTTACATATATGTCAACATCTTTATTCAGAAAATAATTAATTTCTATGCAAAAGTATTCAAATCAACAAATAATCACATTGTTGTACTTCTATCCAAAATTGGTTGGATGAAAAAATAACTTCTCAAAAGTTTACTCAATTGGAGTGCAACTACTTAAAAGGTATGAACTCCAAAGAAGATTTTTAGCTTTTGTCCTTTATAACTAGTACATTTTCTTGTAAGTAGAAAACAAAGGCAAGTAAGAGAGATGATCTATCCTTTTTTGAGTAAAAGCACTACTCTTCTTAGATTGTAACCCATTCCCATTGTAGGTATATCGTATTTGCGACGAAAGAAAGGGAGAAAATAATTCAATGGATGTCGAACGTTGTTCTTTGGATGCTGGTAAAACGAAAAAAAGCTCCTAGCTCATGGTAGGTTGTCTCATTCATAAGATAGAAAGAGAAGCTCAAAACCACCAAAACCACCGCAACTAGATTGGAGTGAAACGTCGGTGAAAAAAAAAAAGATTGGAGTGAAACGATAATGTCAAAATTAAGCCAACCTTGCCTTGAAAGAATTCACACACGATCACGTGCTTTCCCGTTCCAGAGATTTTTTATATGCTTAATGAAAAGATCGAAAGTGGCTTCTCAAAAAGAATTAGGATGGGGCAATGATAATAGCCAATTCAAGAAAGTGAATCATCGAGTTCTTCGGATACCACACATTACTAGTAGTGAAGACACTCCCCTTATGTATGGAATTGCAGCCTCTCTTTCGCTTTATTTATGCTAGAAATGAAACTTAAACCAACTTGACTTTCTTGTTCTGCGATAATCTACCCATTTAAAAATTAAAATTATTTTATTAATTTTTTAAATTCAAAATTTGATTTTTACTTGAATCTCAAAAGTTACAATTACTCTTCCTCGGCTATTCATATCCTCTCCTGCAAATTATCTTCTCTCTTCTCCGAAATCAATCTATATGCCTCGTTGTATCTCTTGTCAACAGTCGATTACTCATACAACTTCTCTCATGGCGACTATCTCTATTGCTCTTGGAGACTATCTTGGTTTCTCACTTCTCAGCATCCCTTCATATCAATCGAAGTCTACTTTCCCGGCGACTCTCGAGGCTTATTCTCTAAATAAGTTTCCTTCTTTACCCATCACGATTGGAACATACTCCTTAATTAGCTAGTTGATTTTCCTTGTCGCCTTCTCTCCTCTCAATCGTTGTCATAATTTTCACCGTAAGAAACTTCTCTCTACACAAAAACCAGTCTCCTACTCTTTCATTGTCTTTTTCATTTCCAAATCCTTCTCCTCCACCACCGCCGCGTAGTCTTATTCGATATTTCGAAATGGAGATCAGTGAACTCGTTTCCCTATACAATTTTTGTATCAACAAGTTAAAGCCTTTTGCTTTCTTTTTTTTCTTTTTCCACTAAATTCTATGGACAAAATATTGAGGGGTTAGTGGGAGTGTGATTTCACAAAATTGATTAATTTTAAAATTTTAAAGGTTGTTAAATTTTGGAAGAATTTTGTTGAATTTGCAGAGAGTTTTGTGTATTAGAAAAGTCAATAAAAATCTTTAGTAATAAGGATTTTAAGAATTCAAAGTGTATATGGAGTATTTTGAAAATTCTGTTTAATGAGTTAATTGTTGAGAATTCTTGTCCTAATAACATTAGATTTTAATTGAATCATAAAATCAACGAAAACCAGACTTTTTGAATAACAATGTATTTTGGGTAGACATTTAAAATCATCAAACCAATAACTGTGGATTTTATCAAGATTATTACAATACATAAACCAATAACAACATATTTTGAAAAGTTTAACAATCCTTCAAAATACAACAACCAATAACCCTCACATTGTGTATAAAAGTTGTTAAATAGAATAGATATTTTTTTCTAGTCGCAATCCACATATTCAAATTCAGGTGGACTATATCATATGGACAAAAAATTCGTCATACATGAAAAATATATTGCTTTCATGTCACATTAATGAACATGTTATTTATACATGTTGTGAAAATAGACTGAAAATATTGTAATATATCCACGATCACCATGAACACGTTTATCTTATCCTATCCATTTATAGATAATGATAATCATTACATGTTCATCTTATCCTTTCCCATTGTACATGTATATATTACAATTACAACGTAACTAAACTATATTCTCTCGCTTACGTGAATTACTCTTTGCTTAAAATATTTTCGGCTTCTTTTGCCAAAAATGTCTTGGAGTTTGTGCAGAGTAAACTATAGAAGAAAATGATTATATTGAATACTTTAATGATACAAGATACAACAATATATAAAGTGAATACAAGAGAATCTATAAAGTATATGTACAAGATACTAAGATAGTAAGATAATATGTTCTAGTTATGAGATAAGTAGTTGATATATGTTATTATCACTATACGTACCCTCAAGATGAATATCCAGAGGACGGTCCAATTTTGGAAGAATTTGCTTCAAGCAGAGAACGAGAGACCGGTTTGATAAGAGCATCGATTAATTGATCCTTGGAAGATACATGTACGAATCGAAAGAATCAAATTGTACTAGCTTGTGAACATAATGATAGTTGATAGCAATTTGACTTCAAGTTTTTGAAGAAGAGAGTGGACTCAATAGAGTTTCAGAAGTTGTATCAGCTACGACCTGATACCCAGCCTCTGTAGAAGAGCGGACAACGGTTGGTTTTTTCTTGGATGACCACGCAAATGGATGAGCTCTGAGATATACAATGTAAGCACTTGTGGAGGCATAATAATCACGATCTCCAGTCCAATATGCGTCGGAGAAAGCATGAAGTGCCAAGGAATTTTGTCGCTTGAGAACGATTCCTCTGCCTCGTGTTCCAGTTAAGTATCAAAGTACTCTTTTGACTGCTTCCCAGTGTATATCGGTTGGACAGTGCATGTACCGAGAGAGTTTATTGACTAGAAGGGCAGTGTCTGGTCGGGTGAAGTGTAGGTAATGAAGACTGCCGACAACCATTCAACAACGGCTTACCAAAGGTTAGTTGAAGTCGATCTGTTATAACTATCGGAGTGGAGACTACTTTAGTGTTAGACATATTGGTTCGATGCAAAAGGTCATTGATATTTTTTCATTCGTTAAGCAATAAGTTTGCTTCAGTTTAGACAGCTTATACACCGAGAAAATAGCTCAACTCTTCGAGGTTTTTAGTGAGAACCTGCGACTTAGAGAGTCAATAAATTGTTGAGCTTTGGTTGTGTCATTACACTCCACAAGAATATCATCGATGTAAACCAAGATTTTAATCACTGTGTTGTTTGATTGAAGCACAAAGAGAGATGCATCTGAAACAGAATTCATAACCCAGCTTGTGAGAGAAAATTTCTCAGCTCCAAGTATCAAGCATGAGGTGCATGTTTGAATCCGTAAAGAGCATTTTTAAGCTTGAAAATGTAATATGGCCTATCTTTGTCAACAAAATCAGTTGGTTGCGTGATATATACATCCTCTGTTAAGTTTCCCTGCAAAAAGCATTATTGATGTCTAGTTGACGAATAACCTAATTAGAGGAGAAAACAACTTAAAGAACAATAAGAACAATTGGTTGCTTGATAACGGGAATCAATTTGTCACGGTAATCTATCCTAGGATGATGATTAAACCCTTTGGCAACAAATCGAGTCTTGAATCGATCAATTGAACCATCAGGTTTTCGTGTAATCCGAAATACCCATGTAGTGCCAATGAGATTGTATTCTAGTGAAGGTGGAACAAGATCAAAAGTCTGATGTTCAATGACAATGTCATTTCCGATCCCATTTCCTTTCGCAAGTGCTCGTCTTTTAAAGCTTGATCCACATAACCTGGTTCCCATTTATCTTGGTCGGAGATAGTTGTTACAAGTGAATAAGGATGTTGTGGCTTCACAATATTGTACTTAGGACGAGTTTATGTCGGATTTTTAATTAGAGGAGCTATAGATGAAGAAGGAGTTTTGTCGACGGGCTCTATATCATCAGATGGAAAACTTGACGATGGTGCAATGTCTGGTTTCCTAGAGGCAGTGACTTGATGCTGCAAAGAATAAGATTCTGCTATTGCAGGAGTTAATTCATGCACAACAATTTCAGATTATGAAGAATTCATACCTGAGGGCTAAACAGTAGCTGGAGACGTAGACGGAGGAGAGAGAGGCGAACCAAGATGATGGTGACTGGTGGGCACCAAGAAGGAACAATAGGTGTTATATTTGGCTGAGAAAGAGAGATGGTTTTTTATGGAGTCTCTGTTCCAACAAAGTGAACATGAAGTGAAACAAAGATTCGAGAGGAAGGAGGTTCAAGACACCAGAAGGCATTTAAGCTAAGGGAATAGCCGATAAAAACACATTGTTTGGAATGCAGCTGAAACTTGTGACTATTGTAAGGCTTGAGTCATGGAAAATAGAGACATCCAAAGACACGAAACTTCAAGTAGTTAGGTCTGATTCTAGAGAGATTCTCGTACGGTGAAGACATGGAGAGAGTTGTTGTCAGAAGTCTGTTAATCAATTATACTGTAGCGGCAAGTGAATATGTCCAATAAGCAATCAACATTGAGGGATAGGTAAGAGAAGAGAAATACATTTCTCAACAATGTGTCGGTGTCGTCGTTCGGAGAACATGTTGTGCTCGGAAGTGTGCAGAGGTGTGGTGAGATGGGAGATGCCATTCTCGAGAGGAAATTCATTAAGGCCATGTACTCCCCACCAATTTTGGAGTATAAGGAGATCATCTTTTCTTAGAACTGAGTTTCAACAAGAGGTTTACAGTGAAGAAAGATATCTTTGACATTCGATTTGCTCGTAGTGTATAGAATCAAATATAGTGCATGTGATGATCCACAATCAGATATTATTTGTACCCGTGAGTAGAAACAACATGAGAGATCCAAACATCCGAGTACACAAGCTCAAGCGGTTTAGTTATTGTAAAAGAAGAATGAATCGAGAAAGGAATTTTATGAGTTTTGTTTGTTGAGCAATCATTACAATGAAAGGAAGTCAGAGTTTTTGAATCTGAAAGTAAAAAGAAGAAACAATAGATGTAAGAATGGAAATTTTGGGTGTATGAGTCGTGAGTGCCAAACTGACAACGAACAATTTACTGAAGTAAAAAGTGCAAAAAAGCTTTTGAAATCTCGATAGAGCCACTCATAACCTCCAATTTTAGTTCTTCTGGTTACCATTTGAGCTCCCGAGTGAAGATTCCTTCACTTGAAACAAGTGTGGAAAGAATTACACAAAGACTTTATTGTCAATGCAGAACTTATTAACAGAGACAAGATTGAGAGATATATTAGGCACATGAAGAAAATTATTCAAGGAAAAGGAACGAGTTTTGGAGGGAAGAAGAGAGGGAAAAGTGTTGGTTATCAGAAGCTAATTCCATCTCCGACTTAGTGCTTTTCTCTACATGTGTAAGGAGAATCGAATGATAAATTTGCTAAGTCTGAGTTGAGATGGTGTGAAGCCGCTGAATCCATCAACCATGACAAGTTGTCCTGCTGAACATATGGACATCATATGCCTGAGGAGCAAACTGTAAAAAGCCATAGAGTGCACCTTGAAATGCAGTGTTCGAAGCTTTTTTTATTGACCTGGAAAAATTTTGGACAACGACGGACATTGTGACCTTGAGTACCACACACTTGACAACAACTTAAATAGGGACTATCCTAGTTTCCTTTGCAATTACCTTAATGAAGATAGCCAGAATTGACATTTGGAGGAAGTTGTAGAGTTATTGTTGTTGCGCCAATCTTTTGTTTTGTTTTATGCATGAAGAGTTGTGATTGGAAGTGATGAAAATGATGATGGATATGTTCTCAAGGCAAGCTCATGGCTAATGATCTTCTTGTGAAGCTCAATAGAGCAGATGGGATCATCACGATTGTGAACAGAGTTAATCAAGGCTTTGTAGTCATCTCCTAAGCCAACGAGAATGATGTCAGTTATGTCTTCTTGATCAACGGTGCTTGCAAGAAGAGCAAGAGGATCAACTTTAGCATGATTTTGTTGCATGAATTCATTGATGGTTTTTTGCTTTTGACACATTTGTTTTAACTGATTTGTGAGTTGATCAATGTGTCTTCATGAGGGTTTGACATAGATTGAGGCAAGTATTTTCCATGCCACAAGTGTTATCTCAGTTGTGGCAATCAAAGGTATATGTGCGATTTCAATGGTTCCCATAAGTGCGTTGTAGAGGAGACTATCTGGGCGTTGCCAAAGTGTGTAAGCAGAGTTGAGCTCTTGATTTCCAGATCGAGAGATCATCAAAACCGGAACCTCGATAGATGAATCAATAAACATGAGCATGTCACAACCTCAGAGCAGAGATTTGATTTTGACGCTCCATGTGATATAGTTAGTGAATGATAGTTTGGTGACGTTAACCATGTTAATGGAGAGGAGGCTCTGCGATGGTGATTCACATGAATGAATGACATCAGTAGCACAAAGGTTCAGAAGTGAAAGAGAAACAAAATCGTGTGAGGTCCTTTAGAAAGATGGCTCTGATACGATATTGAAGAAGATAATTATATTGAATGCCTTAACAATACAAGATACAACAATATATATAGTGAATACAAGATAATCTATAGAGTATATGTGCACGATACTAAGACGATATATTCTAGTTATGAGATAGGTAGTTTAGATATGTTATTATCTCTATATAAACTGACAGCTCAGGTTTTCACCCGAGAAATCACTGCAAGCGTACAGTTAAGCAGGTTGTAGTGGTTCGGGATCGAATCCACAATGACCAAAGGTTTCACAAAAAACTATCAGATCAAACACGGGCTAAAGCAAAAAAGAAGAGTTGTAGAGTGATGCAGAAATTCGAAATCAAGCAATCAAGAAACAAAGAAACCCACAGGTTGTAAATCAATTAGAGAAAAATGCTGGGTATTGGGTGTTCTCAGGAAAATCATTTCATTAGAATTGCAAGTTTGCTGTCAGGGAAACTTTTAAGAACTATCTTGAACTCAATTCATAAAATTATAGTCAACCTACTTCTGTAGCGCTAACTACCTATGTTTAAGGATCCTAAACGCTAACTTATGTTGAGTTTTGACTCCTAAACATGCACTCTAAACTGGATTGATTTGTTCACAAATTGCTTACACATCAACTTCCATTGGTCTAAAAAAATTCGCTCATTAATATTTCTTTCATAAATTGAATAAAACAATTTCGGTGCGTTAAACAACCTAAGTTCATGAACTAGATGATCAAACCAATTCAATCATTAAGCACAAAGATAAATGAATATCAATTGATAATTCCTAAATCTAACAACCTAGAAATCGTAGATTCATGAAATCCCCAATGAGAAACCCTAAATCCAACTAGAAAACTACTCACAAATATCAATCGAATCAACACAAGATGAATTTTATGAAGACATAATGCATTGAATGATAAATAAAAGAGTATAGATCAGAATTGTTCTCTGAAAATCGAAGTACAAATGATGAAACTTCTCTCTCAGCTTACAAAGGTTCTCTCTTGCTCAAAAACTCAAAGAAACAACCTAATCCTATGTTAATCACGAGTCTAGCTTATGTTTACAAGTATCCCAGTTCAGTCTTCGGTTTTCTTTGGTTCAGAAACTTATTTTAAAATCAAAATTTTGCGATATGCCTTGGATCGATTTTGACCTATGTAGTGGGGATCAATTGATATAGGTCACCCTGTCCAGAGGCTTCACTACGCGATCCAACTTCTCTGCGCCAATTGTCCAGAATGATCTTTAAGCTCATAAATCCATCATATCGCGTTCTTCTATCCATTTCGAACCTATAACTTGTAAAAAACACAAAGAAGAACAAAAACCCAAAAAGGACACATAATACTTTTGGAAACTTAACTTTTTTCGACCAAAAACACGAATAAAAACGTGCAAAATCACAACACATCAAATCCCCCCAGACTTGGATTTTTGTTTGTCCTAAAGTAAAGGAAACGAAGATTATGCCAAAGGATAAGAAATTCGAAATCAAGGGCTCACACACTTTCAAAGACCTTACTCTACACATAAATTCGCTACCGAAATAAAGTAAAGACCACTATAACATTTTCCCGGGTCCTCTGCATAGCCTCCCAAGCCCATTCATACTCTAAACATTGATCCTACAAGACTCGAAATCAAGTGATTGATCCTCTACATTCATTTAAATCAGGCGTGAAACTCTAAATCAGGTAATCTCCATCAGGAAATGAGGCTAGGAATCGGGAATGGCTTTCTGATATGGTGAGACTAAAGTGTTTAAGGGTCTAACAATGTCTTAATGCAAGACATTATGCAAAATCGCTAGAGAGAGGGAGCATATTAAAATCCATGACCTCCTAACCACCTAGGCATCTATCACCGTACCAGATAAAATCTCAAACAAATGCATCTTTCAGGGCAAATAAAATCTTCTAATTAAGTGAAAATGTTGTTCCATTTTTTTGGAATAAATAAAAGCAAAATGGAATTTTCGTTTTTTTTTCGTGCAAAATCCAGGTGGAACAGCTACACAACAATGATTTCCAAGAGACAATGCCCATACATCACAAAGAAATGCATATAATTGATCAACATACTCCCATCTTCCGTAGACACCCAGAGTCGTGTCTAAACCACCTAAAGGTTCCAGTCCTACCTAAGTAATCAGGAACAAAAACCATGTCTACCCTACTCTCTCTATTGTTTTTACACATGTGTGCATGTAAGAGCATAAAGAGATGCATGGAGAATCAAGGAGATAGGATAAGGGTGATGATACCAGACTAAAATTGAGTCTGGCCATACAGGATTACCGAAAAGAGCAGTAAATAGTGGGGATTTCAATCCTGGACGATGTTTTCGTTTCATGATATCGAAATCTGACCAAGAGAAATTAAATTCACTAATCTTCCTACAGCACAGAATCAATCACAAAAAGTCAAGATATTGATTCTCATTTTTTTCTGGTGGGGAGTTTGGACAATGAGGTTCTCCGGTTTGCTTGTGCTAATGGTTCTACAAAAATGATCTTCGGATAAGGATTAAAGCACATGCACAGAATAATAATATAAAGTCATCATCAAGCATATATCATCCAAAAAAAGTTTTTAAAAACTCATAAGACTCATAAGAAACACACCAAAATAAAAAGAAAAATACATAAGTAACCTCCCCCAGACTTAGTTCACACCGTATTGGTGAGAAAATAAATCTGGAGAAGGGGTAAGTCTAAAAGATAAAAGGAAATGCAAAAAGAAAAAGAAAAGGAAAGAAAAACCGGTGTATCAGAGTTAAGATCAGGTAAATGGTCTATCATAGTCATGGTACGCCTTTTTGCGCGCCTCTGCCTCTAACCGAGCAGCCTCGCCGTTAATCATCTCATCAATATCCTCATAAGAAGGGTCTCTACTGGTGCCAAGGGTAGGAGCGGGCACCGCAACATCCATAGCAGCAGAGGATGTTCACCTCTACCAGTAATCGTCTTCTTCATGTCTTTCAGAAGCCAAAAGAGAAGGTTATTCGTCTTCTGATGGCTGTCAATAGTCCAAGCTCGCAACTCTCTGTCATGGCAGTCGAGAGGAGGCGAGGGAACAAGCTGAAATGGAGAGAAATAATTAGGAAATAACTCCTCAGCAGGGGCGTCATCATCATGCTCCTCATCCTCGTCATCTGCATCAATCTGAACAGGTTGCGAAGAAGAACCAACGACCTCGGTCTTCTTGAATGTCACAGATCATGGGCATAAATATGCATAGCTAGGCAAAAACTCTACCGCTGCAGCACTCACTAAGTCAGTAAAATCGAGATAGGGAGAATGCAAAAGAGAAAAATTTGGTGGCGTCACTGGAAGTGATAAACATGTGGTGCAGAAAAGAGGAAATGTCAACGGATAGGACTTGAGATAATGTTGCAGTCAATCAAATAACGATCATCACAGTAGGTATATGGATGATCCTGAATCGACCCATGCACGATTGCCTTCTCCCCCACTACTCGAACACGATGATAACACATAATCCGGGTAATCAGCTTGCCAAAAGCTAAATACTTCCCAGAATCAACCATAAACGCCTTCTCCCCCACTACTCGAACACGATGATAACACAGAATCCGGGTAATCAGCCCGCCAAAAGCTAAATACTTCCCAGAATCAACCATAAACGCCTTGTAGTAGGCGAACTTCTCAGCCATTATCGCTCCCGGTTAAAGCTCATGGCCTTAGGGATAAGTCACAATATCACCTTTTGGAAAAATATGCCTAACGCCTACGAACAACAAAGCCAACTCATCGTGGGTAATAGTAGCCTTAGTGAGCTCCCGTAGATGTGGGAACTCAGGAGCTTGGCGGCATAACATAAGATGGGGCTATGAATCCTGGATTGCTTGGCATTCCGAAAGGTGAAACGACATGCGACAATGAAATCCCAAAAATCAAGAACACAAGGAAGAAGAGGGATCTCAGAATGCCTACCCTTGGGGAAACCGAAGATGTCACACAGCTGAAACAGAGATATTCTGTAAAACCGCTTGTGGATAAAAGAGGCTCCCCAAGCCTATCCTCTCAGTCAAAGTGTGAAATCCCGCGTTGAGTCCTAAAGCAATATTAGTGTACCTATCAACATACTTAGTGGCAGGGAAATCGATGGCATGGAGCTCCTGGTAGAAGGCTTCATCATGCTCATCCCATTGTTTGGTGATCGGACGGTTGGCGGGATTCTTTTTGTCGTTCTTACGAAACTTCTTCTTGAAAGTAGGAACACAAGCAGCCACAGTAGCAGGCTCAGTGGTTGGCGCATGAGCTCGAGACTATGAGCTCGTAAGTGGTCTGCTTCTTTGTTCTGGTCATCCTACAAAAGAGAAAAACTCAAAAACCAATTAGTTCTGATGGATTACAAAGGAAAACACTAATCAAGTCACTCATCGTCTTCACACACAATAGCAATTCATTATTCAAAAACACTCAAAGATCAACCAAATGTGTAGAAAAACTCACGAATTTCATTTTCAAGGAGGACCCAGAAAATTGAAATCCTTCAAGCAACTTCTTCATGTGGTTTAGCATAAAAAAGTGCCCAATAGCATATATATATATCAATCAAAATCAATTCAAACCATGAAGAACAAGACAAAAACCACCAACATACGAAAATTCGCCGCCGAGAATGATAACAATCAAAACTCATCAAATTCGCGCCAATTTGTTTCCTAACCCTAGAATCAGTGGCGGACGTACGTTGAAGAGACTGGTGGCACTTGCCACCACTACTTTATTGTTTTTTTCAAGATTTCTCAAGTAACTTTTAAAAAATTGTTATTTTGCCACCGTATTTTTCAATGTTTTATAGTTATGCCCCCACTATATATTAGTTCTAGATCCGCCACTGCCTAGAATCATGTTTTATAAGAAAAATCGCTAAAAGAAATCAACACTAATCATCAAGAATATCAAGGAAACACATGTTTTAGCAATTTTCTTTCTTAACACAAACTCATCAAATCCTCTCATCAAACAACCAATTTGGGGCCTAAATTCCATCTAAAACCATCGACTACATGCATATGAGGCTCTAGAACAACCAACTTCCAAGTAAAAATGCATGAATCAAAAACCCCCCACATCCAACCTAAATTTCAAAATTTTAAAACGAAATTGAGAACGCATACCTATGTTTCTTCGAGAATTGTTGGTACCAATAGAAAGAGAACGAAAAATCATTCGAGAAACACCCAAGAATTTAAGAATTTGGTTGAGAATTGAGAGAGATATGATTTGTGAGAGGCGAGAGTGTTTGTGTGGAAGAAGAAGAAAACACAAAAATTTTGTGTTTTGATCCTCAAAATCGCCAGCAAGAGAGGAAGTAGGTGTTTTCCGGTTTTGTTTTAGTAAACTAAACCGGAAAAATGGTTACTTGGTTCGAGAATTTTCCATGGATCGATCAATCCAAGTGCAATGGATAGATTGATCCATGGCATTTTACCCAAAATCGCCTCTTTTGTGAGGGAATTGATCGATCGATCCTTCCACTCTGCCTAGTTACGCCAAAGTTTCTTAAATTTCTTGAAAACAATTTCCAAAACACAAGTAAAAATCAAAAATAACTATAAATCCTAAGTAAAAAAGAAAGAAAACTATCAAGTGGGTTGCCTCCCACTCAGCGCCTGTTTAAAGTCACGAGCCTGACTGTAGCGCGATCAGACAGCGGGTGGATCCGTCAAAGGAATTTAAATTCCTTTGTCAGATGGCATGTCTGCAAAGTATGGCTTCAGCCGCTGGCCATTCATAGTAAATCCCCTGCCATTGTTGTCAAGAACTATGACTCCATATGGTCTTATCTCATCAATTTTGAAAGGTCCCAACCAACGCGACTTGAGCTTTCCTGGAAACAATTTCAAACGTGAGATAAACAGAAGTACATGATGTCCTGCAACGAAATGGTGTGGAATGATTTTCTTGTCATGGAATGCCTTTGTCCTCTCCTTGTAGATCCTCGTGTTCTCGTAAGCATTCAGGCGTATCTCGTCGAGTTTATTGATCTGAATCATCTGCTTCTCAGCTGCTGGTTTGATGTCGAAATTAATAAACTTAGCACCCAACTCAACAGGCAAGTGACAAGACTTCTCATAGACCAGATGATAAGGCGTCTTGCCTAAAGGAGTCTCGTATGCAGTGCGATATGCTCACAAAGCTTCATCAAGCTTAGTTGCCCACTCTTTCCGCGTCTTGCATACTGTCTTCTCCAGGATTCATTTGATCTCTCTGTTAGAAATCCTTTTGACCACTGGTTTGAGGATGATAAGGTATGACTACCTTATGTCGAGCTTCATGCTTCTTCAGCATACTCACAAAGAGCTTATTGATAAAGTGAGATTCCCCATCACTAATGTCAACTCTGTGAATCCCAAATCGCGGGAAGATCACTGACTTGAACATCTTCAAGACAACCTTGGTGTCATTAGTAGGGCTGACCAACGCCTCAACCCATTTGGAAACGTAGTCAAGTGCAACCAAGATGTATCAATTTCCTTAGGACGGTGGGAATGGTCCCATCAAATCAATACCCCATACATCGAAGACCTGAACTTCCAAGATGAAGTTCTGAGGCATCTCGTTCCTCTTGCTGATGTTACGCTTTCGCTGACAAGCATCACATTTGGAAACAAAATCATGGGCGTCTTTAAACATAGTACGTTGACGTATTAGCGTTTTATAGGTTTTTATTGTGGTATTTAGACGAGATATATGGTATTTTAGTATGTATTAGGTTCTCTTTGGAGCGGTTTTGTGTTCTTTAGCGTTTTTACTTGAAATGAGCTTGATTGTGTGGAAAGATCATATTTTGGACGAATTTCAAGCATTCGAAGGAAGCGTTTTTGAAGAGGTGAAACATCTTCGCAGAATGACAGGGATCGATAGATCCTTGTCACGATTCGTATACCAAGTTTATGGAACCAAACCGATTTTTCGAGAACAAATTACATGACTAAAACCTAAACTCATGTTAGAATTTTCATTATGTTGTTTTTCTGAGACTTTGACAAGAGAGAGAGAGAGAGAGCTTTGCAACCTAAGGGAGACGAATCTGAACATGTACTTCGTTTTGGAGAAGAATTTCTTCGTTGTTGTGGACTATGTGTCCAAATGGGTTGAAGTGCTGGCTAGCCGTACAAATGATGCCAAGGTCATCTTGAAGATGTTCAAATCAGTGATCTTCCCGCGATCTGGAGTTCCCAGAGTTTTCATCAGTGATGGGGAATCTCACTTCATCAACATGTTATTTGAGAGTGTGCAGAAGAAGCACGGAGTTCGACATAAGGTGGCTACACCTTATCATCCTCAAACCAGTGGTCAAGTTGATATTTCCAACAGGGAAATTAAGGTAATTTTGGAGATGACAGTTGGCAAAACGCGGAAAGATTGGGATGCGAAACTCGATGAAGCACTATGGGCATACCGTACTGCGTTTAAGACTCCCTTAGGCACAACTACATACCATTTTGTCTATGGGAAGTCTTATCATTTCCCTGTTGAGTTAGAGTATAGTGAACTATGGACTAGGAATTTAATGAATTTCGACATCGAGCCTGCTGTCGAGAAGCAGATGATTCAGATCAATGAAATCGATGAGATACGCTTGAATTCTTATTGAGAACACAAGAATATACAAAGAATGGACAAAAGCATTCCATGATAGACGGATCATTCCATGCCATTTCACTGCAGGAGATCAAGTATTCTTATATAATTCACGTTTTTGATTGTTTCCAAGAAAGCTCAAATTGAGTTGGTCGGGACCATTCTTGACTGTTGAGGTTCGACTATATGGAGTTGTCGTTCTTGAAGACAACAAAAGGATATTCACTGTGAATGGCAAAAGACTGAAGCCATACATTGTAGACGCGCCACCCGAAGAAGGAATGCGAATTCCTTTAACGGATCCACCTCTCGTCTGATCTCATTACAGTCAGGCTCGAGACTTTAAACAAGCGCTGAGTGGGAGGCACCAAACTAGGTAAATTTCGTTTTCATTTAGCTATATATTTTTGTGTTTTTGGATTTTGGTGCTTTTGATCTTTTTTTGTTTTTGGCTTTAGAATTGAAGAAACAATTGCCCGGACAGAATGACAAGGATCGATCGATCCATGCACTAGGATCAATCGACCCATGCCAAATTTATGCACCAGGGTCAAACATGGATCGATCGATCCTTGTCCAGGATCCATTGATCCATGACGAGTTTGCACCCCCAAACAGAAGGACAAGGATCGATCGATCCTTGTCCAGAATGGATCGATCCTTTCCATGAAAACATTGCATTATATCGCGACAATAGGTAAGTGTTCTTCATAACTCTCTCTTCTTCAAAAACGAAAAAATGACCCTTCAATCTCGTTTCGCTCAAAACTTAGCGGATTTGAGTGATTTTTAAGCCTAAAATCATTAGCCTTTTGCCCTCTATCATTTTATCCGATCACTTTTCGCTAATTCGAAGGTATGTGTTCACAATCTTCACTTCAATTTTCGTCACATTTAGGATGATTTTGGGAACTTTTGATTCCTTGATTTTTAATATATGTTTGGTGCTTGAATGATGTTTAGAAGTAGAATTGCACCTGAACTTAGCGTTTAGAGGGTTGAATTTGATGATTTTCTGATTTCGCATTTCGGACGCCAGAAGTTTGCGAGGATGCATGTTCTTCATGATTTTCCTTGTTCATTAAGATATTATTCTTTTGTGGCATCTCTATGAATGATTTATACATGTTTTGATAATTGATTGCAATGAATTTGCTTAGTTTCTGTGGTACTTGGATATATTGATAATGTTCTTGCTTCGTGACCTGATTAGATGCATGCTCTTGCTGACTATGAGTTTAATTTCTGCAGGAACATTGCTCTTTGAAATAGAGTAATTAATTGTCTGGTTTCTAGCGTTTTTATATTGATACTTATTTGGTTTCTAAGTGTTTGTTTTCGCAGGATATGGGTAGACGAAAAGTCAGAGAGGTTTTGGGAACCGAAATTCTCACTGTCAATGTTTACGTGGTTCACGAATTCTTTGTGGCCAAAAAGCGATGAGATCAGATGATGAACACGAGAAATTAGATTAAAGTTACGAAATTAAGTTGCGAAACGAAATAAGACAAAAAGCGTGAGTAAAGCAGATACGAATATAGATTGCGAGATCGAAATTAACATGATTCATATGACGAAAGTAAGATGAAACAAGATAAATAACGTAAGTGAGATTGATACGAAACAGGTTTCGAAACAAGATGCATATAACAATGATAAGATAACAGAATTCGTAAGAACAAGTTTAAGTAAATAGGATTTGTGACGTGAAACAGTATAGACACGAAAGTAAATCGTAGATCAAGGGATCTTATTTGAATTCGTGTTTGAGCGTACGCAACCGGTGTTTAAGCCGTGGCCGCAAGAACTGTTTGCGACAAATCCCTAGAACTATAGCGTAGACTCGTAACCTAGTTAAGACGCAGGTCGCTAACGAAACAAAGTAAGAACCCTAGTTTTCTAAGTGTTTTTGGTGACGAAAATTGTGTCTGTCTATCTTCATCCTTCTCCTTCGCACCCTTTATATATGTCTTCGTGGGCTTGGCTCGTTTCCTTTTTCATTCCCGATTCGTGCATATTTTCTCGTGGAAATATTCGTTTTCCCCGATTCGCATATATCCTTTTCGAGATCCTTCCTTATCTTCTCGAAACTTAACATTTTCGCGAAACTCTGGCAAACCGTCATCCTAAATGGGCCGTTTCTCGCTCGAAATCGTAAGTGGAATGTTATCGCGATTTGGGTCCTTTCGGGCCATTTCGTGGCTAAGTGATTTTTACGATTCCTTTCGGAGAAACCGTTTCTCGTAAGACCAAGCGGTAATAGTTTCGTGGAACGATAAGATTAATCATATAGTTTAGACTCTTCTGGTGTTGAAGTTAACCGTCATCGTTTTACACGATCGATACGAAGTCCACGAAAAGTACGAATCCTTACGATTATTGTCATGATGGTTTGACGAAAACTCCAATCGAGACGAAATGAGAGACGATCAAGTGACGATTCGAAGGAAATGATGATTGGAAAGGACGTGGTTCAGCCAATGGATAACGGCTGAACATTGTCCGCGTCCTAGCTCCATCTCGCGCCAAGACCAGAGCATGGTCTTGGCGCAAAGACGGACCTCCGTTCTTGGTTTCAATCAACGTCTAGATCGACCTCTAGTTCAGTCGTCAATCGGTTCCAAGACTCGTTCGTAGGTTTGGCGTCAATTGGCGTTTAGACATTTCTCCAAAGCGACGCGGTTCTCTGATGCTTTCGGTGGTTTCGTATCGTCCCGGAAGTTGTATCATGTGGCTTTGTGAGAGTTATCCGAAAGCCATTGATGCCAGCTCTAGCACTCGGATGGTCTAGTTTCTCGCGAATGGATAGACTTCTTTGAAAGATTTTCTAGACCGTAATTGGCTTGCGGTCTAGACGACGGTAAGTCTAGACGATGACAAGTCTAGATGACAGCAAGTCTAGACGACGGTGAATCTAGATGACGATAAGTCTAGGCGACGTTAAATCTAGACGACGGTGAGTTTAGATGATGGTAAGGTTAGACGACGTTAAGTCTAGACAACAGTAAGTCTAGTCGATGCTAAGTCTAGACGACGACGAGTCCAGACGTTGGTCGTGTTGCCGAGTAAGTTTGATTAAAGATGCGATCTTGGACGTTAACTTTGAGATGAGTGTTTTTGACACAAAGAGTTAGCCCCCCAATCCGCAAGTTCTAGGAATAATTCTTGCGGGCGAGTGATGTGTGTTTAATAGGAATCTACAGCCAAGAGTGTTTTTTCCTTTCTCGAAAACTTTAGTCGATTAATTTATTGCGGAAGATCCAAACAAGTATCAGAATGAGATAGGATTGGGGCTATGCTTCGTAGAGGTTGCCTACGTACCCTTGTGGAAGGGATCAAGCCTTTCGTAGTTCGTCCAGGAGTCAAGGTTCTTACGACCTATTTTCCAGTGAGACCTTGATGGTTTAGATGACGCTCGTTCTCTTGACTTATCTTGGTTTGAAACTCGGGTCAAGGAGTTCGAGAGAGATCTCAAAAAGACTGCGAGTTCGTCACTCAAGGAGAAGAAGGTTAGGAAGGCGAGAGCCTTAGGGCTTGAAGCCAAG
>OVAN01007908.1:0-18967 GCA_900406275.1 Anastatica hierochuntica | reverse complement strand
TAAAGAGAATGTATCAATCCGAGAAGACGGCAGCAGCGATGAGATGGCATGTTGAGCATGACTCAGAAGACGGAGTTATGTGTCATCCATCTGATGGGGCAGAATGGAAGAGTTTTCAAAAGTTGCATCCATCTTTTGCACAAGAAACGCGAAACGTTTATCTTGGATTATGTACTGATGGTTTGTTCACATCTGATTATTCTGAATACATTACTGTTTTCTTTTGCTAAGTAACTACAAAGTTATAAAGATTTCATATTTTGGTTCAACATCTTCTCCTCTGTTCTGTTAGCAGCTTCTCTTCTGTTCTGTTAGCAGTTACGATTAGCAGCTTCTCTTCTGTTTTTGTGAATATGCTTTGATGGTTTTGCTGACTTTAATTGTTATGCCTTATATTACTAGTGTACTACAACAGATGGACGAGGAGGACACTTTGGCCTTGGAAGTCTAGCTGAAGTTCTTGCCGAGGAGAAAGAACAAGAGGCCGCAGGATTCTTTGCCTTATCTCTCGCAGAGATGAAGGCTCAGCTAGAAGCTGTTAATCGTAAGCTCACGGAATAAGTCGCAGAGAACGCTCGTCGCGATGAAGAGGCTAGAGCTTCTAAGACAACAGTGGAGATGCTTCTAGAGTATATGAAGGACAAGGACCCCAACCATTATGCTAAATTTATGACAAGACGATCCTCAGCAACACCAACACCAACACCAGCAATTCCCAACACAAACACCAACACAAGCAACACTCATGAAAAAAATTCCCAGTAACTTTCTCCTTCTAACTTTTTTGTACATGGTTTAATTTGAGATTCTAGAAAACTTTGTAACTTGGAACATGTCTAGTTTGAATCTTTTTGTAAACCATGGAACATATATGTTTGATAATATATGTAACTACTATGGATTGTCATTTTCATTTTGTCTACTTTGTATTTTTTAAAATTGAAAACAAAACAGGAATCTAATTATGCTCAATCAAAACCAGAAACATAAAATACAAAATAGTTTCTATTCTGTGACTAAAATATAGTCCGAAAATAGTTACAAAAAAGAAACTATTTTGCGACTAAATATAACATCGCAATTTTCTCTCTAAAATAAAGTCATAGTATAGTCGCTAATCTACGATTATAAATTAATAAGAAAATAGTCTTAAATATATGACTACATAACGTTGTCACTATATAGTCGCGTATCTGTAACTACAAAATTAATCATAAAATAGTCTTAAATATATGACTACAAAACGTACTCACAATTTAGTCTGGAATTTGCATCTGTAGAAATAAGTGTGAAATCAATTACAGTTCTACGACTAAAAACAATGGTCATAAATCAGTCGCAAATAACCAACTAAGTAATATTGTCGTAATAAAGTCGCAAAACACAGACTGTTTTGCGACTATATATTTTTGCGACCATTTATTAACGACTACTAAATTTAGTCGCTAAATAGTTGCAAATCGACGTTTGCGACTATTTTAGGACTATTATTTTGGTAACAATTTATCTGTTTTCTTGTAGTGAACTTTATAGTACTTCTTGTAGCTTTCTTCAATGAGTTGCTTCTTAAACCTTCCAAGAAAAAGGAGTTGTGGTAATATTTCTAAGTTGAGATCCACATTTGTAGTTGTGTCCTTAGCCGTGTGATCTCTTCCATTCCCCATGAGTTCTTCTCCTTTACTCGAAAGTCCATCACCAACTTTAGAGTTTCCCTTTGCTTCTTGAGTACAAGCTACAATCAAGACTTTATCACAATTTTCCTCAACAAGCTTACTATTTAAAANGTTTCCTCAACAAGCTTACCATTTAAAACCTCTTCTCCACGCCTTTTGACATAATCCTCTTTATCCCTATGACCAAATAGCTCTTGAAGTTCCATTGTAGACATATCAACTTCAAACAAGAATCACTCTTTCTCATATCTTTCTTTTTCTTCAATGACATTACAATAATCATTGGGATAAGATTTATGGTTTCCGATGAAGTATTCTTGCTCATGACTCTTAGAGGAGGACATCTTTTGTGCTATCTTCTTTTCAATTTCCATGGCACGGGATCTAAGACCTTCAATCTTCACATTTATATCACCGAAAAAAACTTCCACCTTGTTGTTTATCTCTTCCATGTTTTTGTTTATCTCAACATCCAATCGATTTTGTCCTTCAATGAACTTTTTAATCAAACGCGTGTTCTCATCCTTTAAAGATGGTGGACTAGATGGACCTCCTTGGTTTTGAGAGCTTGATCCTTGATTGTTTAAGTACTCCATATGTGGAAAATCTCTTTAGTCGTGGAATTGATGACTAACTTCATAGCCTTGTTGTTGTGGCTTGGAAAAGAGAAAGCAACCTTGGTTTGAGAAGTTGTAAGGCTCATAGTTTAAGTATGGCCTTTGGTAGTGGCTTTGGAGCATGGTCCTTTGACTAGCTTGAATCAAAGCGTCTAGCTTAGCCGATAAGAGTTGAAAATGTTCAAAGATCGCGTCGTTTAAAGCCATCTCCATCCTTTTCTCTTGTTTTGGTACCTTCAAAACAAAAGAGAACTCAAAAGAAAATTAGTAACAAAAATGAAAAACGATTTAGTCTCAATAAGAATTCTAAAACTTAATGGCTAGAAATGTTGCTCCACGGCAACGGTGCCAAATCTTGATGAGAGGATTTTAGTCTCTACCGAGATTAAACCCGAGCTAAACCGCAAGAGAACGGAGTATCTCTTGTAGCATAGATGCGGGATCGATCCACAAGGAGCAAGCTGTAACGCACTAAGCTATATAGATTCTATAGTTAAGCTAAACCTAATCAAAGTAATGGTTTTGAAAGTTCAATAAGCAAAACAAGAAAAGAAACCAAAAAGAAGAACCAAACAAGCAAGTAAAAGAGACAAGATTTGAGATTTAGATAAGGAGAAATGCAATTCATGAGCTAAGAAAATCGATTAGGCGATCTAAAAGCAACTAAGATGCAAGGGTTAGGAAATAAACACATCATTCAAAGACAAGGCAAGAGTCAACTAGTCCATTCCCATGATCCTAGTCCATTCATTAATCACTAATCATACAAATCTCCCGATGATGATTAAGCAACTAATGATCATTAATAACAAGCCATAGAGTCTACAATTTACCTTAATCATCTATTCCCATAGGCTAATATGAAAAGCATGTTTAGAGTTCTCTTAGGCATTTTGTCAAACATCTTCCGGGCACAAAATCCTAAACGTCTAGATTTGGGTTTGTCAAGCCTAATCTAGCATTAAGTACTCTCTAAACATATGAATCTATATGAATCTAACCCTTAGCAATCTTATTCACACCTAGATCTAACCTAATCTACCTAACCCATGAATCACAAAGACGACTACTCACTAATCATGGACCTAATCAATGAATGAACATCAAATAAATCCATAATCATGATAAGTAAACAAGAAAATATAGGAAAGATTAAAACTTAAATTGAAACACAAAGATTCACAAGTGTTTTGTTGGATCCAAAACAAAGCAAAGAGGAAGAAAAACTTCGGTTTTGACAAGTTTAGAAGAGTAAATATACAAATAGGAGTTGGGTCGGGTTGACCCGGGACAAACCGGGTCGGATCTAAGTAAATTTGGTGTTTCTGGAGGTTCTTGGCGGTCCAGGGGCCTCTGGCTGGCGGTCTGCACCACTCATAACTAACCACCAACCTTCTCCCAGCAGCTCCTGGCGGTCTGGACCCCTCTGGCTGGAGGTCTGCACTACCCAGAACTGGCCGCCAGCCTCCTTCCAGGAGCACTTGTCTTCGGTGTTTTAACCATAACTCTTGAATTGTAGCTCAGAATGAGCTGAAACCACCGCCAAAATGAAGCTAGCTCAATTTCCTATCTTCTTAAAAAATTTGAGCTCAATCCAATCACGGGAAGGCTTCCATCGGATCACATAATTAAGACACTTTGGTCGGTTCTCCATCTAACATCTATCCATTTGCATCCAAGAACATTTTCTTCATGATTCTTTAAGCTCCACGCCTTTTGCATCATTCAATCCATCCATTGAGCTCCAAAGTACCTAAAAGTTCTAAAGAAATGTAATGCAAGACACCAAATATAACTTAAGACTCTACGATGATCAATCTAAACTAAATGAGACTAAAATTAATACTAAAACTTCTAAATGAGCTAAAAGAGATTGAAATCCATGCAAAACTAATACTAAAAATGATACAAAATATACATATATCACCTCACAATCGAACCACCACCACGGTCATAGTGGACTACACAATTGCTCTTATTTGGAGAGGTGTGAGGAAGCTCCACCCACCGTAGCTACCGAACCTGCAAAAATGAAGAGAAGTTTTCCGCCAGTAATCTCCACTGGTTGAAATCTTTACGTGTTGCCAAAAAGTTGGTAGCACACGGTTGAAAATTCCATGAAACACACCAATTGCACGTGTTCTCACCATCGAGAATTGAAGGTAAATTCAATTATTCAAAAAGTAGCCTCAAACTGTGGCACCTCAAACACGCCATTGCCGGAGAAACCAAGGAGAACGGCCCGAAACCCAAACTCCAGCTTAACAACTTGTTGTCATCTAGCCACATAAACAAGTCTTACTAACCGGAGAAGGTAGACACCAGAAGCAGAGAGCAACCACAACCATGGAAGTTGCCAAAGGTAGCAAAAGTATCAACAAGTAAATCCAAATAAAACACCTCGCGGAAGATTTATATCCCAGCCCAGAAAGAGTATTGTTGTCTTCAACAAGGACTTGGCCCAAGCGGAGAAAGCGACGGTGAGCCAGTTGAATTGCACCAGAGCACAACTGCACTCCACAACAGCTATATCTAGCAAGATATGTTCCATGCTTTGAAGATACACCCGGAGAAAACTTCCTGCTCCATAGTCAAAACCAAGCTCCTCGTAGCCACAACAAGTACTCGCTGTCGAGCATCAACACCGGAATGAAACTGCCAAAGAAATCATCATATCAGAGCGAACTAAAGGGAGAGAAAGGAAGAGAAGAACAGAAGAAGAAAAAAAGAGCAAAGAGGAAGCAGCCGAGAACGGTGACAGCGGAGACGCCACGAACCGCCAGCAGCTGAACCAGATGAAGCGAAATTAGGATTCGCTTAGAAGAAAAAAGTTTTAAAGGAGATAGATAGAAGATTTTTCTCAAATGGAGAGAGTGCTCTGAACTTATAAGAAAAAAGAAAATAATAAGCGTGTTTTTCGCTAAAAGAAAATTCAACTCTTAGATCATATCACTAAAGTATAGTGTCGGCTAACGATTTAAATCGCTAAACACTCCCAAGAAAGTAAGGTCATGTTCGTTTTCGCATCCAGATTCTGCATTTGGATGCAAATGCATCAAATGTTCTTCGTTTCACCTTTAATAATTTGCATCCAAATGCAGCAATCTGATATTTGAGATGCTCAGATGCAAAAACAAGATATTTGAGATACTCCAAAACATAGATTCTAAATGCAAATTTTGTATCTCGAAATTAATTAGATTAAAATATAGCTAAAATTGTCAAAACGACTAAAACCGCTAAAACCGTTAAATCCACAAAAACAGTGAAAACTGCAAACCGAAAAAATATCAAAAAAATTCGCGAAACCGTAAAAATCACGAAAACCGCTAGAATCGCTCAAACTATTAAAACAATGAAAACCACAACAAACAGAAAAAACAGTGAAAGCTGCAAAACCGCAAAAAACAGGAAAACTAGAAAAACCCGAAGAACAGTAAAAACCGCAAAAACAGTGAAAATCGTTAAAAATGCAAGCCGTAAAAACCGCAAAATATGGAAAAATGCAAAAACAGTGAAAACTGTAAATCTTTTCTCAGTTAGATGCATATGGATACTATTAGAAATTCACAAACTAATAAATTTGCATCCTGATGATGCACTCATATACAAAGTCCAAATGCAAAAACAAACAAAATTTATATATATATATATATGGAGACAGAGAGAGAAAATTTTGAATTCCGAAGTTGAATCGTGAACTAGAGAGGATTTTGGGGGAATTATTAGCAACGAAAAACTATAAAAATTTTGTATTTAATAGTAGCATTAATTACGATATAAATTGGTTAAGATATTTAATGATTTTATACATATAATCAAAAAATAAATAAAAGCAATAAATGATTTTTTTTGTCAACCACACATTAATTATGAGCTAGCATCCGAAGTAGGAAGCCAGATCGGAGGAGTTGTGTCTACAAAAATAAAATCATGGAAAAGTGGTATGAGATTTGTAGTAGATATTTAAAGTCGTATGTTGTGTTACCCCACATCGGTTGTAAAAGTTTTGAAGAGAAATAATTTACAGTATAAAAGAGTTCGAACATGTTCACTTACAAATTATCTTTTCTAACAGTTCGAATATATTCGGTATTAAAAAATCGAATTCGAATAGTAATTATTATTTTTGGTTCAAAAACATTTTGAACTGAGTTAAACTTAGTAACTTTTGCAATCTTTAGTTTTGAATTTTTGGATTGAAAATGAACCGAAATCAAATTGAATGGTTTAATGTTTGTGTTCATTTAAATCTTGCAAAAGTAAAAAAGATAAAAAAAAATCTAAAAATATTTCGGTTTGAAAGATTTAGATTAAAAACATATATTATATTTCTTAAATTTTGGGGAGTTATTAGCCAATGAAAAACTTTAAATTTCTTATATAATAGTGTCATTATTTACAATCTAAAATGGTTAACATATTTAATGATTTTATACATATAATCTAAAGAATAAATCTAAACAGTCATTGAATATTTTATTTGAGTAATTTTAAATTAATGAGATTAGAAGAAGATATTTTAAATCATATTTTCTAACATTTTAAAGAGCAATAATTTACAGTATAAAAGAGGTTGAACATGCTCACTTATAAATCATATTTTCTAACATTTTGAATACATTTGGTTTAAAAAAACGAATTCGAATAGTAATTATTATTTTGATCCAACAAAATTTTGAATTGATTTAAACTTATTAACTTTGCAATCATTTGTTTTGATTTTCGAATAAAAAATGAACCAAAATCAAACTGAATGGTTTAATGTTTCGGTTCATTTATATTCTGCAAAAATAAAAAATTTTAAAATTTTAAAAAAAATCGATTTGAAAGATTTTGATAAAAAAAAAATTAGATTTCTTATATTTTAGGGAGTTATTAGCCAATAAAAACTCTAAAAATTTCTTATATAATAGTTGCATTAATTACAATCTAAAATGGTTAAAATAATTAATGATTTTATACACGTAATCTAAATAATAGATCTAAACAATAAATAAATATTTTATTTGAGTAATTTTAAATAAATGAGATTTGCATAAGATATTTAAAGTGGTGTTGGTTTGTTCCACATCGGTTGTAAAAATTTTTAAGAGCAATAATTTACAGTAACATTGATCGAACATGTTCAATTACAAATAATCTATTCGTACAGTTCGTATATATTCGGTTTTAAGAAATTAAACTCGAATAGTAATTACTATTTCAAAAGAATTTTGAACTATGTTAAACTTAGTAACTTTTGCAATCTTTAGTCTTGATTGTTCGGATTAAAAATTATACGGAATCAAAGCGAATGGTTTCATGTTTCAGTTCATTTAAATTCTGAAAAAGTAAAAGAGATAAAAATATATATTTTAAAAATATTTCGGTATAAAAGATTCTGATTAAAAAAATATTAGATTTCTTATATTTTGGAAGTTATTAGCCCCTGAAAAACTCGAAAAATTTCTTATTTAATAATTGCATTAATTACTATCTAAAATAGTTAAAATATTTAATGATTTTATACATACAATCTAAAAAATAAATGAATATTTTATTTGAGTAATTTTAAATAAATGAGATTTGCAGAAGATATTTAAAATGGTGTGTTGTTTTCTTCCACATCGGTTGTAAAAGTTTTGAAGAGCAATTATTTACAGTATAAAGTTAGCCAAACATGTTTACTTACAAATCATCTCTTCTCACACTTCGAATATATACGGTTTTAAAAATTCGAAAACGAATAGTAATTATAATTTTTGGTTCAAAGACATTTTGAAGTGAGTTAAACTTAGTAACTTTTGTAATCTTTAGTTTTGATTTTTTGAATTAATAATGAACCAAAATCAAATCGAATGGTCTAATGTTTCAGTTCATTTAAAATCCGTAGAAGTAAAAATATAAAAATTTAAAAATGTTTTGGTTTGAACGATTTTGGAATAAAAAAATATTTCACAATATTTTCAAAAATTCGCAAAAAATAAAAAAATTAAATTGTTGCTTTTTTCAAAACAATATCATAAGTCCAATATGCATAAATTTCAATATGCAAAATACATCAAAAGTCTCTAAAGTGGTATATTAATTTGTCCGGCATCGCATGTGAGAGTTTTGAAAAGCAATAAACTTACGGTATAAAATAAATATCACATGTTCAATAAGAAATCATCTTTTGCCATATTTCAAATATTTTCGGTTTTGAAAATTGAACCGAATAGTAATTAACATTTTTAAGTTCAAAATGGTTTGAATTGAGTTAAAACATAAGAATTTAGTTTTGATTTATTAATGTTCTCAATCGGTTTACAAATAAATTATACAAAAATTTTTTAAAACAATAAAATCAATCATTTTGAAAATGAATGCAAAAAATCAGAAGTGATGTCCATAGAAGGTTTATAGGGAGATTTGACTAGTGGACTTCATTTATTATTAATTGTAGAGGTTTATCATTGATTAACTGCAAAGATACAAAATATATGTTCTTTCAATTAAATAGAACCAAACAAAATTGGTTTAGGGTTGTGTTAAGAGTTTAGGTTTTATGTGTAAGGGTCAACTATTTAGGGTTTAAGGTTTATCATTAATGAGGGAATAAAATTAGAAAAGAAGACATTGCCTTTTTATTTAATCTTGATACAATAAGTAAAAAGATTATATATTGAATAACTATATAGAGATAAAGTTATATTTTGTTGTGTAATTAAAATGTCAAAATATTTGGATTGTCCGATTATGCTAATAATGTTTAAGATTTTTGTGTTTATGTTTGAGGGTGTGAGTTAAGGGATTAGGGTTTAGGGTTGAGTTTTTATCATTAGTAATGGCACTAAATAAGATTAAAACATAAGACATTGCCTTTTATTTTCAATTTTTTTAACATTAGTTTGAATATTTTATTAAATATTTGACATGAATATTTCAATAAAAAGGAAAAATTTCATGAAAATTAAAATATTCAAATTGTTACTCTTTCAAGTACAATTTTGTAAGTCTGGTATGGATGAAACATTAAAAGTATTTAAAGTAGTGTATTGTTTTATCCAACAACGATTGTGAGAGTTTTGAGGAGCAATAAACTTACAGTATAAGATAGATTTCACATATTGACTTACAAAACATATTTTGTCAAATTTTGGATATGTCCAATTTTAAAAAATCGAACATAATTGTTACTAATTTTTAGGTTCAAAAATGGATTGACCTGAGTTTGTTTGATTTTGATTTTTCGGATTAATATCGAACAAAAATTGAATCGTTAAGTGTTTCAATTCTCATTCGATGATATTTTTATAAAGAATAAAAGAAATAAAACCGAA
The DNA here is from genome assembly GCA_900406275.1 of Anastatica hierochuntica. Taxonomy (NCBI): domain Eukaryota; kingdom Viridiplantae; phylum Streptophyta; class Magnoliopsida; order Brassicales; family Brassicaceae; genus Anastatica; species Anastatica hierochuntica. Next base: position 9,373 of record OVAN01007908.1, on the reverse strand, counting down.
TAGTAATTAATTTTCTTGGGGTCCAAAAATAGTTTGAATTGAGTTAAACATAAAAACTTTTGTATCGTTTGGTCTGATTTTTTAGATTGTAACTAAATTAAAACTGAACCATTTAGTGTTTCCGTTCTCAATTGATTTTCAACTAAAATTTTCAAAAATTAACAATATTAATACTATTTCAAAAAGTTGGTCTATAGACGCACATTTATAGTACTTCCATATATCTTATTAAAAGAGAAGACATAGACCTTTTCATGTGTGGTTTTCAAAGTGAACATATTTTAGAAATTTTATTAAATGTATCTAATAAATTAAAATAACTCTAATTACTAATTTACACATTACAACAAACATTTTAGAATATTCTAATATTTTTTTCACTTAGTCACTATCAAAATTGTAAATCAACACAATTTAAAATCATCAATTTTCAGCAAATTTAAATATAGTTTGTTTTCAAATTTAAAATAAATCCATAACTTTTAAAATAAATATATTACAATATTATTATTTTATAAATAAAATTTGTTACAAAAATTATAAAATTATAATGTGATAAAATTTAGAAAAATCTGTAGAAAGTTATAAATAATTTATATAAAATATAAAAATTTAAGTTTAGTCATCTAATAATTTTTTTAAATACTCTAACGGGTTTTGTTTCACGATATTTCGGGCATTGGATATTATCCAAACTGAACACATACGAGTATCCGAGGAAATCTAAAATTTTGAATATTTCAAATCTAAATCTAACCCAGAATCGATACAACTGAAAATTCTAAAAATTTTGAATCTGAACCCGAATCCGAAACTCGAAATAACCGAAGATTATAAACGTGATGCTCGAAAAATCTAAAAATGATTAATAATATCTAAAATTATTTAAAATAAACCACCGCGGTTGCGCGGGTCAAAACTCTAGTTTCAATTTTTTTAAACTAGATGGTTATCCGCGTAATGCGCGGATAAATTATCATAAAAATGTTAATAATTTATTTGATTTAGTACTACTAATGATTTTGTTTTGATCGGGATATAATTAATGATTATGACTTTAACAAAATTTACTAACGTGTTTTTTTGATGTATATCAATATTCTCTATAGTTTTTATTGTAGAAATTTATTGGTAATGTGTATAGATGAATGTTAAAATATACAGGTTTATTATAAATTGGATTTTAAAACTTGAAATATTTTGTTACTTATAAAGAAAATTTGGATCCTTCAAACTAAATATTCTTATAATATATTTTAATACAAAAATATCTTTATGGATCATTTAAATATAATTTGAAAAAAAATGTGAAATTATATATGTGGCGTATAATATGCAAATAGAAACCATGTTACAATTTTTTAGATAAAAAACTATTATAATGATAATAAAAAGTTAGGTTGCCATGTCAAATATTTTTAGTTGCAATCAAATTAATTTAAAACCAATCAAATTATCTTAAGTTGTCATGTCATAATATTTTGTTAAAAACAATTGTGGTGATGACATGTGGCAAACTTACTTCTTAATTAATGTATAGGGGATTGTACAAAAACGAACAATTGATATTATTTCATTTACCATCCATATATTAAATTGCATAATTTATCAAAATATACACAATCTTAGTATTGCATCGTTTACCCAAACTTTTTAAATATAAGATGGTTAAATTAATCACTTTTAATTACATATTTGTACACCTTTATTACTTAAAAACAAATTCTAATATATTATAACTCCGTGCTTGGCACGAATCAAAATCTAATATATATATATATATATATATGCAATTTTGAGATGTTGCAGCAAAATACAAAAACGAACGGGCTTTAATATTTTTTAGCCGCGTATGATATATTTCGTCAACCTTTGTCCACATATCTTTCGTATCACATGCCAACAAATTATACAAAACTAACATCAAATCAACCGACAGTTTGTAATATGTAAATTAGTTTTTTTTTTGTAGAAACGCACAACCCGTTTGCTAAATATGTTTTGTATCACATGCCGACAAATTATACAATTCTTATCTCAAATCAACCGACACAATGTGATATATTGAAATTCGTATTTTATTATTTGGTAGAAACCCATAAAACGTGCATGGGGCGGAAGGAAGGAACCCACCATGCAATTGACGATCAACAGAAAAATACAAAGATTTTTTTATGTTTGATTTTTTTAAAATAAACATGTCTTAGAAATTTTATTAAATATATCTAATAAATTACAATAACTATAATTATTTATTTACATATTTCAACAAACATATTAGAATATTTCAATATTCTTTTCACATAATTATCTTCATCAAATTTAAATATAATTTGTTTTCATTTATCAAAAAAAAAAAAATATAATTTGTTTTCAAATTTAATCTAAATCCACAATTTTAAAAAATATAGTATAATATTATTATTTTCTAAATAAAATTTGTTACAAAAATTAAAAAAAATCATAAAATGATAAGATTTTTAAAAATAAACAAAAATTTATTAAAGTAATTTATATAAACTACAAAATTTGAAGTTTAGTCATCTGATGTCTTTTAAAAATAATTCAATGAGATTTTGTACGGTATTTTGGGTATCGGGTATTATCTGAACTGAACTCATACAAGTATCCGGAAAAACCTGAAAATATGAAAATCTCAAATCTAAACTCGATCCCGGAATTCGATATAACTGAAAAATCTAAAAATTTTGAACAACCAAAAACTCGAAATAACCAAAATTTTAAATATGATACTCGAAAATCTAAACATGCTCAATAATATATAAAACTTAAAATATAGCCGCGCGGTTGCGCGGATCAAACTCTAGTTAAAACTTAAAAGTAAAAGCATTAAGCAGCATTGCAACAAAGTTCGACCAAAAAAATAATAAGTGAGAAACAGCTTATTCTCGAGAAGCATATAGTCAAATTAGCTCAACCAAGAAAATTAACTTTTATTTAACAAAAAAAAATTAACTTTTATCTACGAAAACAAACTTTGGACTATAAATGAGCTTTCATATATTTTAATATTTTACACTTCATGGTCAACATTAATTTCCAAAGCATAATCGTTTATCTACTATTTAAAATTCTACTCTATTCGTTTAAACATAAATATTTTTGACAAGATTAAACATAAATCAAAACAATAAAAAAAAGATTAAACATAAATATTGCTTCATGCATATATTTTCATTACATATTCTTGGAATTTACTGTAACTTTCATTATAAAAAATTTCAGTTTTCTATGATATGTCAATTAAAATGTGATAAGAGCTCAAGTTTGATCAAAGACTTAAACCTCTAAACCACAAGATTATGGTTAGACATTATAGTATTTTGGATATCGAATACATAAGAAGGATAAATCAACATATTCAATCTATAAGTTCCTATGTTTAAGCTAGACTAACCATAAGGTTTCAATTGGTTTCCTATAAATACTATACTAGCAAATTCAATCAAAGAAAACAAACTCAAGATAAAAACAAGAAACAAAGAAATGAGAATTAGATTCAAGGAATGAAGCATGTGATTCATGAGCTAGGTAATGTGATTAGGTAGTCTAAATGCAATCAAGATGCAAGGGCTAAGCAATAAATCACCATTCAAAGGCAAGGCAAGAAGTCAACAAGTCCATTTCCATGATCCTAGTCAATTTGATAAATCCTAAATCAATTCAATCTCCCGATAGTGATCTAACATTCATCAATCATTAAACACAAGTCTATTAGTCTACTAAACACCTTAGATAACTATTTCCATAGGCTAAACATGTGAAGCAATCATAAGAGTCTCTTGGGAATTTTATCAAACAGCTTCCGGACGTGAAAATTCTAAGGTCTAGATTTTGAGTGATCAAGTCTAATCTAGCATTAAGCACCTTTTAATCATGTGAATCTACAAGTTTCAAACCTTATCATCTTAACAAGCATCTAGATCTAGCCTAATCTACCTAACCGACAAATCACAAATGAGAGTACTCACTAATCATGGTCTTAAAACAAGCATAAACACAAGTAGAAAGATTAATCATGATTAGATAAGAAGAAAATGAAGTTAAATATCCAAACTTTGCAAAGAGATGTCAAGATTCACAAATGGTTGTGATCTTACACAAAAGAGGCAAAGAAAAAATCAAACTTAGGTTTAGCAAGTGTTTAGAATTTTATTTATAGCAAAATAATTCGGATGGGGTCAGACCCAGGATAAACCGGGTCGGATCTTGAGTTTTAGTGATTTCAGGCGGCTGGCAGTCTGAGAAATGAGGCGTGGGTCGTCGGGTTTGTTGTATGGCTCACCGAGACTTATTGTGGGTGGCTGGCAGGTTGAGTAAAGAGGTGTGGGTCGCCGGGACATACGCATGGGTCGCCAAGACGTGCTGGAGGCGACTGGCGGACTTAGCAAGGGCGCGTAGATCTCCAGGTTCGCCTGCCGGAGGGTTGAAGCTTGTTCGTTTTGATTCATAAGCTTCTGAGACTCGTTCTCGGGGGTTTCTTTCGTCATAATTGATCCAAGTAACCTGAAGTAAAGTAGAAAAGAAGGAAACACGAAAAAGATGCAATCCTAAGATACCTAAATGATTCTAATTACTTATGACTCAAAAACTATTCTAAAATAATCTTAAATAATTTAGAACGATGAGAAAATGCAACATAATCTAATCCAAAAACTATATAATATATACAAATATCAAAGTGCAAGTAGTAAATTGAATATGATTGTAAAAATCTTATTTTTATAAAATTAAATATTATATAATTTTTTTAATTGTATATTTTCAGTTAAAATAATCACGCCCGGAAAATATATATTTCAAAATAAACAGATGATAAATATGATCATATCGATAGAGTACTTTTTACTAATATTGATTTTTCTAATCATTGGAGAGTCATGGAGATGCTTGTTTCTAGTTTTCATTGGTGTGTTTAACGCTTATTTGAATAATATAAGATTTGTCATTTTATTATAAATTATTCTAAATCGTTGATTGAATTTATATACCCTCTCCTTAAAATTTACCAGTTAACAAATGTTTAAAGTAATATAAAGAAATAATTCGAACAGAATCGATTATATGGACCATATGAAATTGATTCACGTACACTATCATATATGTCTAATCTGAAAAGCAAATAAATAATTTTTTCTTGTAAGGAGAGAATATAAGTTCCTTATGTCTTACTCCTGATATCTAGAGTTTATATTTTGAAGCAACAAAAGAGGTCTTTTTTGCCTTTCTCACGCATAATAGATTTGTCTTTAACTTTTATTAATAGACTAAACTTGTGTAGAGGCAGATTTAAAATAATATATTTCTCTATGAACGGTAACAACAGATCTAGTTACACTTATAATAGAGCTTTGAAATTTCGATCGCGTGTGTTTTAATCGTCTATCTCTTAGTTTTTTTTCCATATCAATCATATTTGAAGTTTGGAGATATTCTTCTCCAAAAACAATATTTCAAATTTAACTTTAAAAATATTTGTATTTTACATTGTAGTCTTTATATTTATTAACTTAATTTTAATTCATTAAATATTTATAAATAACTAAGACATTTACAAAATTATCACAACTGTTTTAATTAATAAAAAGTTACACTAAAACTACAAAAAATACCATATTATTCCATAATTTACCCGTTTATTAGTGTTGTTGTAGTATTTAAATTTATGTAATAGTTATGTATTCATTTAATCTTTTTTTTTAGTTTTTTTTATTAAGATTCTTTAATGTAATATTGTTGTTGTACAAGTCTAGTTAGAAAATATTTTTAGTCTTATTTAAAGTTTTTATTTAATTTTATGTGTAAAAGTTACATTTATAAGAAAATATTTGAAATATTATGAGATATAAAATATTTATTATTTAAAGATTAAAATGATAAACAACAAAAAAAATTAAGAATAAAAAGTATAATGTGTAATTGTAGGGATTAAAATGAAAATAAAAAAACTATGAAACTTCAAATTTAAAGTCTCTATTTCGGGACTTGGTTGAATCTGTTTGGACTCAGAGAATAGGATAATCTTGATGGGGGCAAAGGCCCAACGCCGAAGTCTCTCGCCTCTACACTCAGAGTTGGAAGCCCTGATATGGGCAATGACGGAACTTCAAAGTCGGAGGATACACTGCCAGACATTCCAGACAGACTGTGCGAAGCTTATCAACATGCTGCAACATCCGGATAACTGGCCAGCTTTTCAGACGCAACTCCAGGATTTGCAGCTTCTACGGGATCAGTTGCCAGACTTTTCCCTGTTCCGCATCTCGCGCACGGAGAATACTCAAGCAGATCGTTTGGCTCACGGTTTCCGTCAATTTAATTATGATTTTATTTTTGTAGACTCTTTTCCCCCAAATTGGCTAACCAGTTTAGAGGATAACAATTGATTATAGTGTGGTTGACAAAAAAAAAAAAGTTTTGAGCAGTGAAATTTCAAATATGAAGTTTCACTCCTCAAAAGTTTAAATTTGAAGTTTTGAAGTTTCTTTTTGGAGAGGAAAAATCTTTATATTTGAAGATTTAGAGAGTCTTTTGGAGATGCTCTTAGTTAAGTCATATACTTTGTTACTCAAAATGTTTATATATTGTTCTTGCGTTAGTTAACCACCAGAGATAATTACAAGCTGTGATAAATTTTATTAATTGAAAGTACAAGTGCCTTATCCCCTACATATTAATTGAAAGTACACTTTGATAAATTTTTTTTATGTGTCAACTATATTTGAGGTTTTGGATTAATGTTATAATTTGATTAGCTGGAGGATTTCTAATCCCGTTTAATTATCTTTATTTAATTTATCTTAAATATATAGATATAAACTATGAACTCAATTATATTACTCGATTATTTTTTTTTGAAATATAGTACTAATATATTTCCATGTATCATTTTCTTATGATTTATAACAATTAACTAATAAAGGCAGATTAAAAACAACAAGGTTTATGATTTCATTTTTTTAGTTGAATATAATTTATAAAATAAAACATTAATTATGTTATTGGAGAAAAATTAAAGAAAAGTTTTAGCAAGAAAAATAAAGTATTTTGAAACCCTAAACCCTGATTTAAAAAAGATTTGAGTAATACACAATTTTATTAGAACAAAATAATGATATTTTATAAATTTGATTATTATATAAACATTTTGATACACCTTTGAACGAGTTGTTAGAAAAATTATATTTCATATCTTTTAAAACTGTACAATTTTTTTAATACAGTAAATGATAATATAAATTATATATCAGATCATCATATAAAAATAAACCTTACAATATAAGCATTATAGACGAAAATGTTTTTATAACATAATATATAGAGGAATACTTACACTTTCGAGTTTCAAATTTTTAAAATTATAAAAAATATAAACGTTATTTAACTTATCAGTCGAATAATAATATTATTTGATTTTCTTATATTCTCATATATTTTTAATATACATTTATTGAAAATATAAATTAAAATGAATTCATATTAACTTTTCATATAATCTAAATAATTAAAATCAAAAAGTATCTTTTGATTTATGGTCTATATGCAATATATTATGATTTTATTAACTTTCTATATAATTACCTGTTTTTTTTTTTGACAATCACACATTAATTATGATCTAATACCCAAAGTGGGTAGCCAGGTCGGAGAGTTTGTGTCTACAAAAATAAAATCATGGAAAAAAATACGAGAGCCTCGAGCTAGTTGATCTGCTTGAGTGTTCTTTGTCCGCGGGATGTGCACCAATGAGAACACTGTAAACGATCCACGTAGTAACTTGAATTCCTGAAGCTGCGTATATAGCGCAGGCCAATCCTCTGGATTCTGGACAATACTAGTAAGCTTCGCGCAGTCTGTCTGGAAAAGCTGACAGTCTATTCGGCGAGTTTGAATTTTTGTCATTGCCCATAGCAGAGCTTCCAACTCTACGTGAAGTGGTGAGAGACTTCGATGCTGACATTCCGCTCCCATCAAGATTACCGTATCATCCTTGTCAGTGCAAATCCAGCCATGTCCTGAAGTAGGGTCCGATTGTTTCCAAGAACCATCTATCCGACAGAGCAAACCATCCGGATAGGAAGATTCAACAGGGAAACAATCTCGTTCCGAAGAAAGACTAACTTGCGCGTCCTTCCAAGTTCTAAAATCTGTCTCGGCAGACCGTAGTATCTCATCCACATTCAGTTGGATTCCTTGGAAAACCTTTTGATTTCTTGCTTTCCAAATTAACCATAACAACCACAGAAAGATATCAAAATGATCACTATCCCGATTCCTCAAAGGATTTCGCCAGAAGAGGTAATCCATATTACTAAATATGGAATCTGAAAGGAAAGCATCCATTCTTGACCGGTCTTTATAGAAATCCCAAATTTGCTTAATCGAGACGCATTCAAAGAAGCTATGATTAATGTTTTCCTCAGCGGCGCCACAATTTTTACATAATGTGTCACAATGTACTCCCCTTTCAACTAATTCAGTAGTTACCGCCAAACTTCCTGATAAGATTTGCCAAAGAAATGTTTTATCTTCATATGACACTTTATTTTCCAAGTGTAAGCCTTCAAAGCTTCCAACCCTAGTCCCCAACCATTATTAGTTAGCCGAGCTATCTCCAAAGAGTTTAGAAGTTTATAACCCGACTTAACCGAATATTGACCCGATTTAGTGAAATGTCAGATCGCATCATCATGTGTGATGTTACGACTAGGATAGATACCCCTAATCAGAGTTATATCCTCTGGATCTAAAAATTCTTGGAGAAGTGGCAAATGCCAATCTTTTGTCATTGGATCGATTAGTTGATGAACTTGTAGCCTAGGGTACCACTGTTTGCCCCGACCCCTTGCTGGCCTCGGAACGTCATCCGGAATCGAAGGATCCTGCCAGACGGATGTGTTTATCCCAGAGCCTATGCGAATTCTAATACCTTGCCTAAGCAAATCTTGAGTGGAGAAAATGCTTTTCCAACCAAAAGAGGGTGAATGAGGCTTTTTTGCGTTCAACGGATGAACCTTCCTAAAATACCGACCTCGAAAAACTCGGGCAACCAGTGAATCGGGAAATTGAATCAGCCTCCATAACTGTTTAGCTAATAAGGCTGTATTGAAATCCTCCAAAGATTTGAAGCCTAAACCTCCATTCTCTTTAGGTATACATAATTTGTCCCATGCAACCCAATGAAGACCGCGGTTACATCCATTGGAGCTCCACCAGAATTTTGAAATCGCGCTAGTTAACTTATTCGTTAACACTTGGGGAAGCTTAAAACATGACATGACATAATTGGGTAGCGCGAGACCGACTGACTTAATCAGAATCTCTTTGCCCCCTTTGGATAGGAATTTAGAAG
>OVAN01007907.1:0-18967 GCA_900406275.1 Anastatica hierochuntica | reverse complement strand
TTCGGTTTTTTTGAAGTTTTGTTTTAACTAAGAAACAATGTTAAGAAACAAACAATATTGTACACATTTGCCTTTGTCCCCTTAATTTGTCCTTACTCTTAAAATATCATTAAAAAATACTAAGGACACTTAAACTTGTCCTACCAATAAACATGCCCTAAATATTAAGAAATGCTTTTTAGTGTAATAACTTTTACAAAAGTATCTTTGTTAATTTATCAAACATTTAAATGCAATAAGGGATAGAGATAAGAGAAGATGGAAAATGATAAAATATATTAATTCAGTTATAATTTTAATTGGTAAAGATGGTACAATGAGAATAAATGTAACGTAAATTTATTAAAATGAACAATAAATAAAATAAATGTACACTTACCAATTCAAAATTAGGGCTGGACATTTTATCGGAAACCCGAACCCGAATCCGAATTCGACCCGAAATACCTGAACTGAATCCGATTCCGAATCAAAAAAAATATCCGAACGGGTCTTGAGTCTAAGTATTTCGAGTTTCGGGTAATACCCGAACCCGATTCGAATCCGAACGGGTACTCGAAAAACCAGAGAGACCCGAAAAAACCGAAAAACCCGAATCCGAACCCGAATCCGAATCCGAAACTCAATAAGTACCCGAAGATATCCAAATACCCGAAAAATACTCAAAATATCTGATAAAATACTCTAAAATACCCGTAAAATACCCGAAATGTCTGATAAAATCCAAAAAATCCAGAAAAAATTCGAAATACCCGAAGTACCCGAAAAAACTTGAAATACCCGAATATCCGACTCGAAATTACCCGAACCCGCATCTACCGGAACCGAACACGAACCGAAAATCAAAAATATTCGAACGGTTTTTGTAGGGCTGGAACTCGAGACCCGAATCCAAACCGAATCCAACCCAAACCCAATCGGGTATCCGAATATCCAGCTCTATTCAAAATGATGGCTCCAATTTGTGAATTAAACGCATACAACATAAAAAAAAATGTGGATTAACCCACGTAAAAATGTGTATTAAACTAATCACTATCTCTTCGATTCCTAATTGTATATCGGTAACAAAATAATAATCAGACAAATCATCTACTCTTTGACCCATCATTATGTGTGCGATTAATTCTAGATCTTGATCTTTATCCACTTGATGACGAAATTGAAGAAAATCTTGGATAAGTGGGGTTTGAAAATTGTCCAATCGGAGTTACCATCGTTTAAATCATGAACTATTACGGGTCAATTAGCTAGAAAATCATGGGTGTTGGTTAATCGATTTTCTAGAAATGAGAAGAAAAAGAGTGATTTAGTGAAATAGATACTTTTTGACACTATTACTGAAATAGATTCTTTTGGGCGCACATACACTTTTCTCTACTTTTTGTTGATGTGTTTTTGTTTTATCTTTAAAATGCCCTCCACTAAATAAAAATCTCGCAAGAAAGTTCGTTACAAGCGAAGATAATCTAGTTACTCGCTTCCGTATACGAGGTAATCACAACCGTCGATAATAAAGTTGTGGTTACTGAATTAAACGGACCAGATTAAATGATGTCAAATCATAGGACAGTAGATTTGTGGACGGGTTTCGGTAGTACTATTTCAATCTAAACCATTGATTTAATATGGAATCGGACGATCCACAATTTGCACATTAAAACATGACGATATCATTGTAGAAATACGGTAAACCTTTGTAGTGAAGCTCATTTTCATCTTCCATTGTTATCCATCATATTTGTGAGTTAATATCATCGTTTAGCTCTTACATTGGTATCCACCATATTTGTCGAATATTCTTTTCGAGGTCGTTTACTAGCTTGTTTTTAACTTTGTGGTCATCATTTCTCACTGAAAAAGCTTCCAAAATGTCTTATACATCGTAAACACAACATATATCCATGTGGTTACGATGTGTTATACAGATATGCATGTGTTATACATCGTAACCACAACAGATATCCATGTGTTATACATCCGAACCACAACAGATATCCATGTGAACAATCAACATGGCAACACATTTTTAACCAGGTAATTGTAGTCTACCTCTGAAATCTTCAACCTTTTGTGAAAAAGAAGTGCCAAACATAAATTTGTTTTACCAATTTATCATCATTTTTCACTGAAAAAACTACCATAATGTGATATACATCATAACCACCACATATATTCATGTGAATCAATCAACATGGCTACACATTTTTAAGCAGGACAGTAAATCACATCACAAAAATGTATATCCTAGAAATTACAATTATCCATATGTAATAATCCCCATGGTTGTACATTTTCATTTAACTGGTTATGTAATTAAAGTAGGTCCATCGAGCATACAAACATTAACTAGTTGCTGAATATCAAACCATTAGATTTTTTTTAACTTGATATCTACCGATCTTTTGGTACTTCTTCTGTTTTATCAACATGCGCCATTACAAGATCCTATATAAGTAAAATTAAAAAAAAAACTTAAATATAAATTTTGGCATCATCATGGTCAATAATGCACATGGTTGCTTAATCTGTTATATAGTATAACCACAACATATATCCATGTACGGCTATCCACATGACTACACATTTTCATCCAGCTTGTGATGAATGTAAGGTAAGGACTACAAATTTTCATAACCACAACATATATCCATATACAACTATCTACAAGAGTACACATTTATGTTAAAATTGAAAACCTTTTCTTCTTCATTTCCTTTCTTGATCGATGGTTCATCTTCCTACTCAACAGCCTAAATTATGAAAAAAAATTTAGCACATCAGTTACAGATTTTGTTGTTTGATATTCATCAATTAGTAAATGTTAGTTGTTCGTTGTTTGATACCTGCCCCACTTTTGCTACTTCCTCTGTAAGTTCAACATCCTCCATCACAATGTCCTACAAAACAAAAAAGAGAAAAATTCAAATATTATTTTGTCATCATCATTACCCACTGCACAAAGCTTCGTTAATTTGTTAATTCTTTGTAATATATCATAGCCTTTTGAAGATGTCCATATGCATCAATCCACATGACTTCATATTTTTAGCCAGGTGGTTGTATTTGGGAAGTAAACCAATATACAAACAAGTAAGATGTTTAAACCTTCTCTTCTTCATTCACTTTCTCTTTTAAGTGGTCACTTTCCATCACAACATCCTATATTATAAAAATTGGCACATTAGTAACAAGTATAAAAATGTAGAGCATAAAAATTTTCGTGATTACAGAAAATCACACCATTTCACCCGCTGCTTCCTGGGTTTGAAAATACACCTGAATATAAAAAAATTACTTTGTTAGATTCACACAACACTGAACTGTATACAATGCTACAATTACCCTGAGAACCTAACTGACAATATATGAGCTAGGTCTCCCAATTTTTATGGGCTAGGTCTCCCAATGTAGCTCCTTTATCATCTCCTATTAAAGTTTCCCAGAATGGAGATTCGCCTTTTTAACTCGTACTGGTTTATTAGGACGATAACAAGCGGGATACTCTCCGCAAGGTAACCCAATTACGCTCCCAAATTCAGCCAGTGAAAAGCGCAGTGCCTGTCCACCACTTATACTTCTTCTTCGTCAGGATTTACCGGCAAATGAGAGCATACACCAGTTTACACGACACGGAACATCGTCTAACCGGTAGATCGAAGAGCTTCCCAAAGCAAGAGTTCTTCAACTTCTCCATTTCTTTAGTTCCACTCAACTTACGGCGGATTAAGGAGAGAGTCTCGATTTTCGAGTAGACGTTTACCCTTGCATCCGGATATTTATTGGTCCAAAATAGTCTTCTGGGTAGTTCACCGTCACATGCATCGCTTCCCCCCTTCTCCTCCTGCGATTTTTTCAGGGAAAAAATTAATTTTTCGTCGACTGTGAGAGAAAAAGACAAGTTTCCACAAATTAATAGAATCATCTTCAGTAAAACGAGAATCGTGGATAAGAACCTTGCACTCGATGAAATCGTGGTTGGAATTAAAAATTTGTCACCTCTATGATTGGAGTTCTCTGTAATTTTTTTAATTTTACTCAGACTTCGAAGTGTCAAAACACAGATCTAGGATTTTTACAGTTTTCAAAAAGAATGTTTGTTTTAGATCTTTTATTTTATTAAAAATTTAAAAAAAGAATATAAATTGTAACGATTCATAGAGATTGTAACTAGATAGTTATACTTCTTTCTCACTTACAAAAGGTTATTATTGTCTTTCTTCACCAAGAAAGTATCTATACACTCCAAAGTATCTATATATGTAATAAGTTTTCAAAAAGTATCTATTTCTGTAATAAATTTTAAAAAAAATTAATAAAATATTGGAAGGTTTTGATCAAAAAAAACCCCAACTCTTCACAAAAAGGGGCAAAATGGAAAATTCCGATGAAAAACTTTTTAAATAGATGTGAGGTTAAGTTAAAGGTGAGCACATCATTATTGAGCCAAATTTCCTTTCTATTATTAACTTCTATTTTTTCCAGTGTGAATGAATTCTTTTTTAATATGCTATATACATCGTGCAGGATACATAGCACGCTATATTACATGGAATATGTGAAGTACGTAGAAAAAATTTATTTTTCCTTGAATTGTCGTATACATTTAGATTACGGCGTGGTTTTTCGAGCTAGTTCGTGTATGTTCCTTTCGTTCTCGGTTGTTTCGACTAGAGATATTTAATGGCATATAGGGACATACGGAATTTCGGTTCTAGTTTTTTCGAATTTAGTGAAATTTTCGGATTTATCGGTGCATGGTAGTATCCGTGCATTTCGTTTGAGTTGGAATTCTGGGCACGATGAGGCTCTCACCCTCTCTGGTGCACCTTTTCAGGGGACTAGGGCCCGTTTCGTCGCTGAGGACGCTTCTCTTGACTACAATTTGGACGCCGAAGACGTCCGATTCTCAAGTTGGGCTTTTCCCGGTTCGCTCGCGGTTACTAAGGGAATCCTTGTTAGTTTCTTTTCCTGCCCGATACGATGTAGCTAAATATGTTGCCTATATAGCGAGTGATATACATAGCATGATATTCTGCTAAACGGGAATATCAGGTCTGGGCCAAACGTCAAAAAAATAAACCGAGCCTCTTTCGGGTGATACCCGAATATAACCACAGGGATCTTAACCTTTTTCTAGCGAACATTTGAACTTTTTAGCTTCAGCACACTTTTGATTACGAAGAAGCCAAAGAAGAGGAAGTTTGGAGACTTACATGTGAAGATGAGATATCCTCTATAATTAAAAATAAAAGATGGAACTTGGTAGATTTACCAACCAGATCTAAACCAATTGGACTAAAGTGGATCTTTAAGATCAAACGAAACCCAGATGGGAGCGTTAATATATATAAGGCAAGACTAGTGGCAAAAGGTTATGTTCAAATGTACGGAATATATTTCAATAAAGTCAATGCTCCAGTTGCACGTATTGAAACGGTTCGTCTTGTCATTGGTTTAGCAGCTTCCAGTGGTCGGGAAGTTCATCATCTGGATGTTAAGACTAAATTTCTCCATGGAGAACTAAAAGAAGAGGTTTATGTTACACAACCTGAAGATTTTGTAACAAAAGGGTGTGAAGACAAAGTGTATAAGTTGTCTAAAGCATTTTATGGTTTGAGACAAGCATGCAGAGCATGGAACAAAAAGTTGAATCATATACTAAAGGGCCTAAAATTCGCAAAGTGTACTAAGGAACCTTTACTTTATCGCATGATTCTCCTTGTTGTTCTTGTTTATGTAGACGATTTACTTGTCACAGGATCAAGTTCAAAGATGATCACATAGTTTAAAGGGGAGATGTCAACTAAGTTTGAGATAAGCGATTAAGGGAAGCTAACATACTATCTTGGTATTGAAGTTCTGCAACACGAGGAAGTATCACTCTAAAACAAGAAAGATATATATCGAGAATTTTAAAGGAGTTCGGCATGGATACATGTAACCCCTCTCATGCTCTGATGGAGCAGAACTTGAAGATGTTAAAGGTTGTGGATGAAGAGTCCATCGATGAGAAGATGTATCGGAGAATTTTTGGTTGTTTGCGCTATTTGTTACATACACGCCCATATCTATCATTCTGCGTAAGAGTATTGAGTAGGCACATGCATGAACCTAAGAAGTCGCATGGCGCAACATTGAAGCATGTGTTGAGGTATTTACGTGGGACTCTATCATTCAGATTTCCTTATAATCGTGCATATGCAATAGGATTGGTTGGATACAGTGATAGTTCACAAAATGTTGACATGGATGACAGAAGGAACACCACTGGACATGTCTTCCATCTCAATGAGAGTTCTATTACTTGGTGCTCACAAAAAAAAACTATTGCACTATCATCGTGTGAAGCAGAGTTTATGGTAGCAACAGAGGCAGCCAAACAATTCATATGGCTTCAAGAGCTTCTTCGGGAGATCACAGGCAAGCCATGTGAGAAAGTGATGATTCGAATAGCCAACAAGTCAGCAATAGCTCGTTCAAAGAATCTTGTGTTTCACGGACGAAGTAAACACATACACAGAAGATATCACTTCATACGAGAATGCGTGGAGAACGAAAAAATTGAGGTTGTGCATGTTCCTGGAAATGACCATAAGGCAGACATTTTAACCAAGGCTCTTTGAAGGTTCAAATTTAAAGAAATGAGGGCTCTTATTGGCGTCAAAGACTTTACAAAGATGGCTTCAAGCTTAAAGGGGAGCATGTTGTAGTAAGGTTAAAAGACAAGTCAAGTAAAGTTAACTTGAAGTGCATGTTAACTAGAATCGTAATCCTTTTATTATTAGGAATATTTTAGGAGTTATCTTAGGAGTTATCTAGAACAAACTAAAGGCTTTTCCTACTTGAGTTTGGAATGGGATTTTTATTTAAACAAAGTACCTATCGAGTTGTATAGTGTACGAGAGAGACATTGAGATTTTTTAGATTTTCGATTTGAAGTTAATACAACAGAGAGTTATTCTAAGTATTGTTGATTGAACACCTAAAGCCTTGAATTCAATAGATTCCCCATTTCACAAAAACAAGCTCGCAAAGATATGTTACTGTATAGCCTAAAAAGCAATGAGTAAACAGTAATATAAAGAGGAATTCTCGGTATTTATCTTAAAAAGTTTTTCTTTTTGTTGTAAGTGTGGAGGTCTGACAAATTACAGTTTATGGATCAAAGTTCTTGCTTCTTATTCATGAATGTCGAGTTATTTATACAAGTCATAGAGAAACCAAAACCTAGAAAGAAAAGGAAAACATAAACCGACTAACTAAACTTCTTTTAGTTCGTAACTTTAATTAATTCTATCTTAAATCGATTTCCTAAAGATAATAGGAAAATCTCCTCCAATACCCCTCTCTCAAGTTGGAGCGTAAATATTATTTATGCCCAACTTGACTAAGAATTCATCGAACTCTTTGCGTCATAGAGTCTTTGTAAGAATGTCCGCTAATTGCTCAGTTGTGATGACATGACTCGCCGTGATCACACCTTTTAATATCTCATCACGAACAAAATGACAAAAAAAACCCCCATATATTTAGTTCGTTCATGGATAACGGGATTTGCCGTTAAATGAAGCGCCGATTTATTATTACAACGTATAGTCATTGGTGAAGTGTGATGCACGCCTATCTCCGAGAGAAGATCTTTTAACCAAATAATTTCTTTTGTCAAAGCGTGCATAGCCCGAAATTCTGCTTCGGTTGAAGAAAAAGAAATTGTGTCTTGTTTAGATGTTTTCCAAGCAATGGGTGACGTACCAAATTATCCAACCCGTTAGAGATCTTCGTGTCAGGAGACATGTCGTCCAATCCGAATCACACCAGCCCATTAGATGTAAGAATGATTCAGCACGAAAATAATACACCTTGTCCTATTGTCCCTTTAAGATAGCGAACCGTCTTTAATGCGACTAACCAATGTTCTTCTTTCGGATTTTGCATGAATTGGGATAAAATGTGGACTGCATATGCAAGGTCTGGTCTTGTAGCAAGAAGATATATTAAGCGGCCAATGAGTCGCCTATACTGTTCAGGATCAGCCAAGTCTGCGCCCGTGGCCAATGCGAGTCGATGGTTTTGGTCGATAGGGGAGCCAGCGGGTTTACACCCAAGAAACCCCGCCTCGGTGAGAATATCGATAGTGTATTTTCGTTGGCAAAGATAAATACCGGAATAGTTTCGAGCTACTTCCAAGCCAAGAAAATACTTGAGAGCCCCCAAATCCTTCATGTAAAAACAGGTTGAAAGATAATGTTTGAACTTATTAATTAATCATATAATATGAATCACCTGATATTATCAAGTAGTCCACGTAAACCAGTATACGAATCACTGCTTCATGAGTTTGATAAACGAACAAGGACTAGTCCGAGTATGTTAGAGAAAAATCGTATGTGAGAAGAGCCTCTACTAATTTCGCAAACCAACAATGCGGTGCTTGTTTAAGACCATAAAGCGATTTGCGAAGATGACAAACTTGTTAATCATTAGGAGAGGAGAATCCTTGTGGAACCTTCATATAAACCTCCTCCGTAATATTGTCATGGAGGAATGCATTATGAACGTCCATTTGATGTACTTCAATATTTCGTTTAGCCGCATAGTCCAGGAAAACACGGACCATAGTCATCTTTGCCACATGTGAGAATGTTTCCGTGTAGTTTATTCCTTCTTTTTGATGATTTCCCAAGACTACCAAGCGAGCTTTATAACTTTCCACGGAACCAACAAACCATAGCTTGACTGTGTAAACCCATTTACTCCCAAGAGCTTTCTTATTGGGAGAAAGAACCTCAAGGTCTCAATTATGGTTCCTTTCAAGAGCTGCAATTTTCGATTTCATGGCGTCCTTCCACACGTCTATGTCCATGGCTTCACGGAACGATTTCGGTTCAGTATATGTTGTTAATGCCGCCAGATAGCTGCAATGTTCTGTAGAAAACTTTGTATAAGATAAAAAAGCAGAAAGAGGGTAATCCGAACATGAAGATAGCTGAGGCATGGATGAAGGGAGGGAGAGAGAGTTGTTGTTAATTGTTGTGACGGTTCCGACAATGAAATCACGTAATCATGTTAATGGTTGTCGTTGTCACATACCTCTGCTCAGAGCTTCAATTTCATATGACAAAGAATAACCAGGTTCAATGTCTTGTATTGAAGATGAACCCGGTTTAATTTCTGGTGAAGCAGAACCATAACCAATTAGCTGTATCGATTCGGTACAAGGAACTGAACCAGAGATCGCAGATGATGGCACATCCTGGGAGCTGACAACGACGACATGGTCACGTGATTCCTCTTGTAGATTATGTTCGCCGTTATTGATATTCAAAATAGGAGCAGCAAGATCATATGTCATCGAATCAATATCTTGTGGATATGGAAACACATCTTCTTGAAAATCAACATCATGTGACACCAGGATTTCTTTTTTGTCAAGATCAAATAGCTTCCAACATTTCTTTCTACGGGGATATCCCGAAAATACACACCTGCGGTTTCTAGATGCGAATTTATCTCCTTTTGTATGAATGTTATGTGCATGCGCAAGGCACCCGAACACACGTAGATGTGTAAGTGACGGTTAATGGCCATAAAGCTTTTCAAACGGCGTCTTGTTGTTAAGTAATGGAGTTGGTGTTCTATTAATAAGAGGGCATGCGGTGAGAACACACTCTGCCCAGAATTCGAGTGGAAGTGTGGCTTCGAACCGGAGTGCATGTACGACATTCAGGATGTGCCGATGTTTGCGTTCTGCTCGTCCATTTTGTTCAGGTGTATAAACGCAGGATGTCTCATAAATGACTCCTTCTTCTTTAAATAATCGAGCGAGGCTTAAAAATTTAGCCCCATTGTCACTTCTCAATGTTTTGATTTTCGTTGAAAATTGTGTTTCAACAAGAGCAAAAAAAACTTTTGATTTTTTGGTGAACCAAGGATTTTTCTGGTAAAAGATATAACCACACAGCTAATGAGTGATCATCGATAATTGTGAGAAAATAGTGTGAGCCACATAGAGCGGTTGTTCGAAATGGACCCTAGATGTAACAGTGAACTAAATCAAAAATTCTTTTAGCATTATTAGTACTATCTGGAAAGCTTTGACAGGTTTGTTTAGCCCGAAAACAAATATCACATGACTTCATACGATTATCATGTTTATTACAAAAACCACTAACTCCTCGAATTAAGCTGGTAATACGATAAGACGGATGTCCCAAACGACGATGTCATAGTATTGAATCATCTTTTGTAGTAGTTTGTAGCGACGTTAGTGACTCTATCCCTCGGAACCGATACAATCCCTTTCCCTCTCTTTCACCCGCTCCAATCAGCATCCTCTTAGAGCGGTCCTACAAGATCATGAACTTATCAGTGACTTGTCCAAATAAGGCACAGTCTGCTTGACAAATCAGCTCGGCAAGAAGGACTGATACCGGATCGATATCATGAGTGTCTTCGAGGAACTCCGGGCATCCTGTCATATGGTGAGTTGCCCCTGTATCAAGAATCAAAATTGGATTAGTGTTCTGACCTTGTAACTTGTCTTTTATCTTGGCTCCATTAATTATTTTTTGCACAATGGTCCATTGTGCATCGGTGATCCCACTTAACCCAAGTATGTCTTCATTTGTGACGGTGAAATTTGCTTGAATTTTGGCAGCATTGACATCAATGATTGTAGCAGGATTAGCTCGGGGACCATTACCCAAACCACGTCCAGCACCAGACCCTTGTACTCCTCGGGGATCGTTTCTGTTGCGTGGTCTATGTTCCCACAAGTCGGGATACCCGACTATTTTGAAGCACGCAGATGTTTCATGACCAGTACGGCCACACTCCATGCAATGTCATGTTGGATCTCGATTTCCTGGCCTCCCATTCGACAAGTCTCTGGTAAATACCGTGTTCAGTTTGTATGTGGATGACGATTGTGCCTAGGAGGCGAAACTCATTGCAGGATGTTGACTAGGTGTAGCAGTGTGTAGAGTTTCATTCTGACATATTTTTTGATAGATGCTATCGAGATCTGGTAAAGGAGAGATAGCACAAAGTTGTGATCAAACAACACCATGGACTGTGTCATCTAAACCCGCGAGAAAGTCATGTAGTTTTAACGTCTCCAGTTCTTTCCCATGAGTAGTGTTCAAATCACACTCACACTTGCCACAATTACATTGTTTTGTGTTCATACACTCTGCAATTGAATCCCACAACTTTGAGAGACGACCAAAGTAGTCATCTACAGTCGAACCATTTTGTTTGCAATTTGCTAGAGTTGCACAATTGTTGTAGCCAAGCACCGCTTTTAATCGAATAGCGTTTCCGTATGATATCCCAGAGATCTTTTGTGATTTCGCGAGTGGATAGAGAAGACTGAATCTTTGGTTCAATAGTTTGGTTGATCCAACCAACAATAAGATGATTGTTGGCGATCCAATCTACAAGTTGAGATGAATTAGAGCTGGTTTTGGCAAACTTCCATCAAGAAAGCCAAAATTTTTTCGTGAGCTTAAAGACATTCTGAAGTTGATATCCCACTCATCATAATTTTTTCCCAAGAGAAGTGGTTGCGATATGATTGCTCCTAGATTATCATTCGAGGAGAGATCATATGGCGAGATAGTTTTGTGTTTGTGATCCAATATCGTGATTGACATTTTTGGATGAGTTTAAGAGATGTTTAGGATGTTTGGAAGTTGATGCTCTGTTTTTCGTTTCGAAAACAGAGGTTCTGATGATGTGTTTTTGCTTCTAGAGTTGCCGAGAAACAAGTTTGGAGAGGATGATAAGGATCGTCCTTATCTCTGGAATCATCAAGAGGTAAGGGTTTTCAATATGATGTTTGATCAGTGCCGAGGGGCTTTTAAGGAAAAAGGGGATGTGTCTTTACTTTTGGAATCGCTAAGAACAAATAAATTTTTAGGGTTGATGAGTTTCTTGGTGTCGAAGGAACCAAGAAACAAGTATGTGTTTTGAAGAAAGAGAACGATGAAATCAAGGTTTTCAGGTTTGTTTAGGCTTTGATATCATGACAAATTAGAGATTTTTTAACACTATATTATTATAAATGACAAACATCGAAGAGAGAGTTGGTACAAAAGGGTTAATACACAACTGTATTTCCCT
The DNA here is from genome assembly GCA_900406275.1 of Anastatica hierochuntica. Lineage (NCBI taxonomy): Eukaryota > Viridiplantae > Streptophyta > Magnoliopsida > Brassicales > Brassicaceae > Anastatica > Anastatica hierochuntica. Next base: position 6,841 of record OVAN01007907.1, on the reverse strand, counting down.
CAAAACACCAAACATAAAGAAAAACAGAGCAAATAGCCAAGAAACAGAGTATTGGCTAAACTTAAAGCAATAACAACCAGAGTATAAGATAGTTCCAGAACGATCAAACATGGTGAGTAGGGGCCTCTGCGAGTAGGACATCAAGGAGCCAAGAGGGACCGCTAGCGGCAACATATGACTGATACCTTGCTTTCAACGTTACACTATTTGCTATGGCCTGTGCTACTTTATTCCCCGACGGCGGAGCTGCTACTACTTTCCAAGTCTCAAGACGTGAGAGTCTAGTAGTTATATCCAAAAGGAGCTGACGATGAATAGGAAAGAGATACGGTTTATGAACTGCCTCCACTATCTGCGAACAAGAGCTCTCAAAAATGATCCATTTGTAGTGCATTGATACCAGATTATCAACCGCGCATAAGAGACTGAGCAAGTGAGCCTCAAACCACGAAGATACATGAGAGTACAAACGTCTGCTGTGATGAGCAGTTTCCCCCTTGAAGTTGCGTAGAATCCAAGATGATCCAGTGTTACTACCAAAATTCAAACAAGAGGAAGCAAAGTTACATTTCAATTCTTCCTGATTGGGAGGTAGCCATGGAGAGGAGGCTTGAGGTCGAGGATGGTTGCCACTAGTTTCTTCGTCCTGGATAGGCAAGCTTGATTCCAATTATTAAAGCCATCCATTGCCTTTTCGTAAATACCTTCAGCCGTGGAACCACAACCCTAAAAGATAGTCTTGTTGCGCACCTTCCATATGTGCCACATGAACTAGGGAAACACGCCTCTGTCGTCTCTAAGGTGATTTTGTTTTTTACACATCGCCATAAGATGATGAACATTGAGGAGCATTGAGTTAGATGAGAAGCCCCTCACTGGGATCGGAATTCGCGACAGCTCCCAGACCCTCTTACCAGTAGGACAGTCGAAAATCATGTGACATATACTTTCGCTAGATGCATTACATAGCCGACAAGATGGATCAACATTAATATGGCGATCTCTGAGATTCAGAGCGACTGCCAATGCTCCCGACATCGTTCGCCACACAAAATGTTTAATCTTTGGAAACGTCTTGATTTTCCAAATTCGTGTCCATACACTTTTCTCTACCAGAGGCAGTGTTGACATCGAATCAGTTTGGTGCTTATCGCAATGTTCCAGGAAGCGATGTCCACTTTGTACCGAGTATAAGCCTGTTTTAGAGAAACTCCACACAAAGGTATCTTGGAGATGGATAGAGGTTCGAGTTCGAAGGACCAAAGGGACATCATGCTCTGCAATTGTTCGTTGTACCAAGGCAATGTTCCAGGCACCCATATCGGGGATCAGGAGGTCTAAAACCAGGGATATCTGCTCCGTTGATCCTTGCCGCCGATTCGGGGAACGTGGTATAAGACCCTGCAGCCACTTCTCTAACCAAATATTCGTGCTTCTACCATTGCCAACAGACTTAATCATGCTCTTCAATAGAAGCTCTCGACCATGTAGTAAGCTTCACCACGCATAGGATGGACGTTTACCCATTGCACTTTCTAGAAATGGTTTGTTGGAGAAATATCTTCCTTTAAGGATCCTAGAGACAAGAGAATCAGGTTTGTTCCAGACTTTCCAAGCTTGTTTTCCTAAGAGAGCTTGGTTAAAGTTACCGATATCGTGGAAGCCAAGGCTACCGTTTTATTTCTTTGTACATAGTTTACGCCAAGCAACCCATGGTATCTTCTTTGTATTATCTCCATTGCTCCACCAAAACTCCATCATGACACTTGTAAGCTTTTTACAAAGGTCTTTAGAGAGTTTAAAACAGGACATCGCGTATCGGAAGGGCAAGACCAATCGATTTAAGGAGAACTTCTTTTCCATCATGAGAAAGTGACTTAGAATACCATCCTTGGAGACGCGATTTGAGTTTTTCGTGGATAAAGTTAAGTAACTTCCTCTTGGAACCACTAAAGCATTCCGAGAGTCCGAGATAGGATCCATCTCCACCTTCTTTCTCAATCCCCATTATCGTTTTAAGTTCGACTTTCCGCACATCGGTTACCTTTGAGCCAAAGATAATAGAGGATTTAAGCTTGTTCACAAGCTGTCCAGAAACTTCTCCATAGCGTTGTAAGCAGCTCATGATCTAACCGCAATCTGCTGGTGTAGCATTGCATAGAAGCAAGCTATCATCGGCAAATAGTAGGTGATGGACACTCGGACTAGAGGGAGAAATTGGTATACCTTGTAAACGACATGTTTCCTCTGCTCTATTCAATGTGTGTACCAAGGCTTCCGCCACGAGGATAAAGAGAAACGGGGAAAGCGGGTCTCCTTGATGGATTCCGCGCTCCGGCTTGAGAAATCCGTGAGTTCTCCCATTAAGCATCACGGTATATGAAACCAAAGATATACATGCCATGATCCACGTGATCCAAAGGTGGTCAAATCCCATTCTTTCAAGGAGAACTTCAACAAAAGTCCATTCAACGCGGTCATAGGCCTTAGACATGTCAATTTTGATGGCCATACTATCCTTGGAGACCTTCATATCTGTTTGCAAAGCATGAACCATCTCATGAGCTATCAAAACGTTGTCCGATATAAGGCGACCCAAGACGAAAGCACCTTGCGTGTCTGACACGATTTCGGGCAGGAATTGTTTGAGTCGGGAACAAAGGATCTTCGAGACTATCTTGTACTGGACCGTACATAGACTAATTGGTTGCATGTTACTCTTCTTTGTATCATTAGAAACCTTAGGAATAAGACAAATTTGCGTATGATTCCACTCTTTAGGTAGGACAGCCGATGAGAAGAAGGATTGTATCTCTTCAACAATGCTAGGACCAACTGTATCCCAAAACCGTTTGTAGAAAGCTCCCGACAAACCATCCTCTCCAGGCGTGCTTGAGCTCTTAATCGCAAAAGCTGCTGCCTTCACCTCTTCGGTCGTAATTGGCTTGGTAAGAATCGTATTCATCTCCTCTGTGACTCTCGGCTGAAAATTGTCAAAGAATGACTCTAGATTGGTTGGATTAGAGCTCATAAACAGCTCTCTGAAATAGTCGACAGCAATAGTACCCTTCAAACCTTCCAGGAAATTTTCTACACCATGGTCATCTTGAAGCATCACCACTCTGTTTTTGATCTTTCTACTTCGGACCGAATTGTGGAAGAACTTTATGTTCCGATCACCAGAAGTTAACCATTGATCACGATTCTTCTGCTTCCAAAAAAATTCCTCTTCCCGGTAAGCCTCGTGGAGCTCAAGCTTCAATGAACGAAGGAGATTTACATTCGGTTGACCTCTGGATAGTTCATTTTCTAAGAGGCTGTGCAGTCTCGATATCTTGTCTACAGAGTTAATTTGATTACGCTTCTTCCACCGAGAGAGTTCTTTGCGACAATTACTAATGCGGTCCATGATCGATAAGTTTCGAGAGTCTGAGTTCCCACACCAACCTCGCTTGACCACGTCATCAATGCCAGCCTTCCTCATGCACCTCTGATCAAATATAAACCTTCCCCTGCCAATATCGTTCCTTTCCGGTTCAAATCGAACAATAATAGGTCTATGATCTGATGCCTATAGGTTGAAGTATTCCAAGTTCGCTCGCGGAAACAAATGGAACCAACTATCGTTGCCAAAACTACGGTCTAAGCGACATTGAACCCACACATGATCTCGAACACCTCCCCAAGACAGAGGATTGCTAGAGCTTGGCAATTCCTTAAGTTTCCAACATGTGACCATAGATCAAAATTCCCAGAAAGCTGAGTCATCTCTTTGAGGACCTCCCACTTTTTCCGTGTTGTTTAAGAGCTCATTAAAGAAAACTCAATTGTTTACTTCAATTTTTTTCTCTCTAAGTCTTGAGTTTTCTTCTAAGTTAACTCGCGCTTATTCACAACAAATTCCCTAAAGTAGTTCATCGATTTTATTCTTATAATTTTTAATATTTTATTATTTTCAGTTTTTGATTAATTTGGAATATTTTAAATTTAGTTTTCATAATTTAAAGTAATTTTTATATGATTTTTTTGATTTTATAATTTTATAAAAAATCCTGAATTTTAATTTAGCTCTTAAAAAATTTATTTAGAAATTATAAAATTGTTTTTCAATTTCTCATTAATTTAGAATTGNTTTTAATTAATCTGATTAATTTTATGTTAATTGCATTTTCTTACTTTAAATCAATTTCTAAGATATTTTATTGATTTTATAAATTTTCTGAATTTTTTTAGTTTTAGAATTTTTTTATTTTATTTTTTGAAATTTAATTTAATTTTTCAAATCTTTTGTCTAATTGTTTGTATTTTTTTATTTTCTGAATTTTTAATCTATTTTGTATATTATTATTATTATTATTATTATTATTATTATTATTATTATTATTATTATTATTGTTATTATTATTATTATTGTGGAGATAACATAAATTTATGCTAATTATAATTTGACCCCATAAACTATTGTTTATTTCAATTACACCCTAATTTGTAGTTTCTGATGTAATAAATTATAGTTAGTACATGTGGGCATGATTAACATATACTTCGTGATGTCAGTCACATATTATGATACATTGAATATTTTCCACCATATTAGGTCATACCTCGTGTAGTTGACAAACATTTTTCCGTGTAATAAATTATAGTTCGTACATGTGGACATGATTAATATATATTTCGTGATGTTGGTCACATATTATGATACATTGAATGTTTTCCACCATATTAAATCATACCTCGTGTAGCTGACAAAGATTTTTTCTAACATAAACATCAGACCAAATGCAGTTTTGGTTTTGAGACCCTCTTAGGCATTATGTGACATAATATTTCTCTAAATTTCTAATTAAAGGGAGTGGTGTATTGAACTGAACATTAGAAGAAATTTTATTTTTAATGAATTTTAGAAGATTTTGGTGAATTAAAGAAATAGTTGTGAGTTTTTTTTGGTAATTCTCTTCAATTCCACCCAAAATCATGTGATTCGAGTATTTGTATTTTTAACCAAGAAATTTCATTAAACTAACTTAAATCCCTTCAAATCTATTACTTAAAATATTTCTGATAACAATAGATTTGAAGATACATTTTAAACTCTTCATTTCAATAACAACTACCTTTATAAGACTTAAAATTTTGTTTTCGAATAACATAAAATTTTAGATTTTAATACTAATTACGTCAAATTATTGTTTGAATACCCATAAAATACAAAATGGAAAAAAAAACAATAAAGAGAGTTTTTTTAGGTCTAACAAATTAACCTATATAAAGTGCATGTTTACTTAAGAAGGGCGCACGAGAGTTACATGTTTCCATCATCTGTCTCCACGTATAAACTAATTAATTACTTCTGTTATATATATTATTTGTTATGAGACGTGGATCTCTAGTTATATATTACCTTCGCTACTCATCATTCATCGTAAACATGTTAAAGATGCATCGTGCTCTATTGCTCATGACCCTGATCTCGTCCGCCATTTCAACGGATGAAGAAGAGCAGTGTAAGGACATGTTCGAGAGTTTCATAGAGGGAATATCTTTGCAATACTCTCCACAATATTGCAGAGGAGTGACACACTTGAACAACGTCCTCAATCTCACGTTTCCAATAACTGTAATATTGATTCTTCTTCTGTTTTCTCTATTTCTCTCTGTTTTTTTTTCCATGACTAACCGGTGATAGTACCGATGTTACCGTATATGTTACGTATGCAGTTGGAAGGATTGGAGATGAGGAAGAAGAACAAGAAAGGGAAAGAAAGGCTACGAAAACCATGTGAATGCATGGAATTAGAGGTCATTTGGAAAATAAAATGTGTAAAATGCGAACAAGATCCAGACTCAAACATGACCCAATATGGATCTCGTTATGTGAATGTTTTATAGATCTCTCTATTGGATGCATTTTATGATATGATTTATAGTTCATATCTATTAGTTTCTTTGATCTTAGTTTTCTTTCCCTCTTAAGATACTAATTTGTACTAAGATAGTAATTTACATTAAAAATAGTAATTCTTTTTATCCATGTTCATTAAAATGTTCACTTTATATTTGCTAGATAATGGTGTTCTACTTTCGTTAACTATTGATAAAGCTAAAATTTTGTTCTTTCATTTCCTTTTTCTTGTTTATCAACGAAGACTGCAAACCTACCACCATTCCTCACGAGTGTTTCCACCATTACCGACTTCATTAAATTTGTACCTTTTTTTGTTTTAATTAAATTTGTACTTTGCGTCAATAATTACTCTTAGTTTATGAACCAAATTGCTCCTTTACAAGATGGTAAAAAAAGTTTTAGAAATAAAAGACAACAGCAAAAGATGGTGTAAACGTTTAAATGCAATAAGGGATAGAGGTAAGAGAAGATGGCCTCTGATAAAATATAATTGCTATGTTTCTCAAAAAGTATCATGTTAACGTTTTTCTTGTTTCATAAGATTATCATTTTACTTTTTTAATGTAATTTTTTAAACAAAATTCATATGATACTCTTCATCCAAAACTCATTTTGTTTGAAGTTAAGTCATAATGACATATTAAATCAAAATAAATTTGTATAATTATAAGTTTTTTAATGAAATGTTTCACAACGACGTTTTTTTATTATAGGGAGGGACTATTAGTTCAATTATATATCTTATTAAAAGAAAAAACATAGACTTTTTCATGTGTGATTTTTTAAGGTGAACATATTTAAAATTTTTATTAAATGTATCTAATAAATTAAAATAACTCTAATTACTCATTTACATATTCCAACAAACATATTAGAATATGTTAATATTTTTTTCACTTAATCACTATCAAAATTGTAAACCAACACAATTTA